>LRSR01000241.1:0-10600 GCA_001579985.1 Hypsibius dujardini
TCTGTCTGTCTGTCTGTCTGTCTGTCTGTCTGTCTGTTTGTTTGTTTGTCTGTTTGTCTGTCTGTCTGTCTGTTTGTCTGCCTGTTTGTTTGTCTCTCTGTTTGTCTGTTTGTCGATGTGATCTATATTTCTGTCAGTCTGCGTGTCTGTCTGTCTGTCTGGTTTGCTTGTCGCTCAATTAGAGGACGGTAATGCAGACACACAATCTTACCTTGAATAAGACTGACGCAATTCTCCAACACTATACTAACGGCTTGCTTCTGATATGGCTTCTGCGAACGCAGACTTTGCGGCTAGATCATCTTCGGAAGAGTCCCCTGCTGTGCCATTTCCGGCGCTTCCCTGGCAGCATCTTACGTCGCTGAAGCGTTTCTTCCGAATCCGGGAAAACTGCCGATTTTACTGCCGTCCCCAAATGTTGAAAGGCCGGCCTGCGGATTGAATCTAGAGGAAGCAGACAGCTCATTTCATTTGGAACTGTTATCTTGGCCGTATTTCGGGTTGTCTGCAGTGCTTTCACGTGATGCAGTTGAGAAAAAAAAAGGAAAAAAAAACAAGAAAAACAAGCAGTCAGACAGACAAACAGACAGACACAAGTACAAACAGACAGGCAGATAGTCAAGATAGACAACCGGATAGGCAGACAGACGATTAGCTCGTAGTACAGATAGGCAGCCAGCCCCGTCAAGTAAGACAGGCAGCCAGCAACCCCGTCTGGCAGACAGGCAGGCAGGCAGTCTCGTCAGACAGACAGGCAGTCCCGTCAGACAGACAGACAGACAGACAGACAGACAGACAGACAGACAGACAGACAGACAGACAGACAGGCAGTCCCGTCAGACAGGCAAACAGACAGACAGGCAGACAGACAAGTTGGCAGGCAGCAAGAAAGCAGACGTCTCTGCAGGAGTAAAGGGGCAAGAATGTCGGAATTGAGGCCGGTCGAAATTACTGTTTAACTTTATATTACACTTGATTTTACCTAATGATTGTTTTCCCGTTCTGAACCGTTTGAATGAGCCGTTTTGGTTCAGACATTTAAGCATATACTGTAGAATTCCGATCAACTGGTCCTTATGTGCGATCAGCTCAGTAAAAAGAGACCGGAGCTGATTGGTTGCAAAATAGAAGACCACAAGGCTGCACGTGCTTGATTGCCTATATTCTCGCTACAAATTGTGTGAGAATCGGGTGATTGATTACTTGATTGAAGCACTTCAGGGTTTTCGGCCCGTCGGAACTAATTTACTGGGGGGGGGGAGGTCCAAGAATCAGCACCAGTTCCTCGGAATTCACCGCTGATTCACATCAAGCTGGAGCGGATCGTTCAATTCCGTTCACTTGTCCGTGATTGGCCCGTTGGATTTTGCCTGACAGGCTACGCTACCTTGTTTGATTGAAATGAAAAAAGTCATTAAAGTTTAAGTGAATCTGAATGAATGAACAAGCGAGCGAGCGACGGAACGTGTTTTCGGGCCGGACCTAAAATCGACCTTTGAGATCGGGAGCATTCACTAACAGATGCCCATTCAGAATTTCAAATGTGATGGTGAGTATGAGTATCTATAAAAAGGAACTCGACGCTAGGGATAAAGGGAAATAATCTCGTAAAAAGGCAAAAACGCCGATTGGAGATCAACAACAAATGGGCATGATTGCCGGAAAAACCCCTTTCCATCACTCGGGATCGGAGACGTCAGTCACTTAAAAATCGAAGCGTAAAAACTTATGACAGATTTTCTCAATCGCCCGCCAAGTCAGACATCCATTCAGGCATTCAGTCAAGCATTCACTCACTCAGGAATTCAGGCACACAGGCATTCAGGCATTCAGTCAGTCAGCCAGGCATTCAGTCAGTCAGTCAGTCAGCCAGGCATTCAGTCAGTCAGGCATTCAGTCAGTCAGGCATTCAGTCAGTCAGGCATTCAGACAGACATTCAGTCAGTCAGGCATTCAGTCAGTCAGGCATTCAGGCATTCAGTCAGGCATTCAGACATTCAGTCAGGCATTCAGCGCTTTCAGAATGTCTCCAGTGACAACCTCTTCAGACTGTGTTCCGTCAATCCGATGAAGCATCCCCAAGGCCTCGTAGTGCTCCACAATCGGTACGGTCTGCCGCAGATACTCCCGAAATCGAATTCGCAAACCCTCCTCGAAGTCGTCACCCCGTTGGCGACTCATGCCGCGAGCCACGCTCACCGCCTCCGGACACTCCAGGAAGATGACGCATCGCACATCATACCTCGGCTGCATCAGCTCTTCCCACGCCGTCAGGTTAGCTTGATTAGCCGGAAATCCATCGATGAGAAAGGTGACGGAAGGCTTGGTCAAAGGTTTCATGGCGCGTTCCAACAGATCGCAGGTGATGTGTGCAGGAACATATTTCCCTGGCTCTTTGGTGACGACGCGGATAATTTCGCCGTACTGCGAGTTGGGTGTGTCCCTTTCCTTGCGAATAAGATCTCCGGCGGAGAAGTGGATGTAGTGAGGTAGGCGTTGGGTCAGTCGCTGGCACTGCGTTCCCTTTCCTGATCCGGCCGCGCCTGGTAAAAACAATGCAAGAAACAAGTGCATTTGGGAACTATTTGTTTACTTCCAAGACACATAGACAGACCGCCAGACAGACAGGCAGACTGACAAACAGACAAACAGACAAGCAGACAAACCGCCAGACAGACAGGCAGATCGAAAGACAGACAAACAGACAAACAGACAGACAGGCAGACAGGCAGGCAAGCAGGCAGACAGGCAAGCAGGCAGACAGACAGACAGACATTGACTAGCAAGAGGTAGATCAACAAGCAAACAGGCACGCAGACATATAGACAAACGGACAGAGAGATACGTAGCAGCGTGTGCATGAAATACAGGCAGTAAAAGTAAAATCGGCAGAAAAAGAGGCCAATAGGAGGGCAAATTGGAAGGCAGATTTTATGTGGAGTCTATGGATGGAGATGAACAGCAGGCGAGGAAACGTAGTCCATAAGAATTAACCAGAATATTACTCAGCTAAAAAAGGCTTGATTCAATCGATAACCACTGAAGTACCAGTACACAGCTAATGTATATCGTGTATAAAATAATAATACTGTTCTATCGACCAATCAATCAATCTGTCACGTATTACACCGACCACTCTAGAAGCAAATCAACGGATCAATCAATGGATAAAGCATTGATTAATCAATCCAGCAATACGCAGCAAGGGGATTGTCAGCTGAACAGCATCTAGCCAACAGGATTTATCATCATCATCCTACTCCTGCGTACCCAGAAAGAAGATAATACTCGGTCGATGGGCCAAATCGGGCGGAGACAACGCGGAACTGGAGTAAGCTAAAACAAAAAAGGCGTTTCAGGAGCTGCGGTGAAAATACAAACGTGGCAAAAACCCTTGCACTAACCGAATCGAGCACTTTAACTCGGGGCTATGCACAACAACAGTTATACAACGAACGAGTGTAATGGCTTAACTCGCTTAGCGCAAGGTTTTTGCCACGTGTGTAATACAGTGAAAATCTCTCAGAAAAAGAAAGGACAGAAATGCGCTGATTGCTCTATTCGTCCTTCCGAGTTCCAGAAGACCTACCGACGCTGCCGAGGAGAGGAGCCGTGGACAAACACGATCCGAAGAGCAGGGACAGTTCAACCGAGCGCCGAGACAACTTTTGCGGAACCGTCGCGAATAGGAATCGACGGATCGAATGCATCGTTGACATCAATTTCGGGGATGGAGATAAAAACGTTTTTTAGCGTACGCAAAAAAAAGATTAAATATGGACGGTTTTTTATTTGTCATCCGGAACGGCGTCTCAGAAAACGCAAACAAACAAATCGGGGATTGGCAAAGAACACCCAAGCGGTAATGCTTCCAACCGTTTGTTCCTGCAGAGTTTGCACTTGTTCCTGCAGAGTTTACACTTGTTCCTACAAAGTTTACACTTGTTCCTGTAGAGTTTGCACTTGTTCCTGCAAAGTTTACACTTGTTCCTACAAAGTTTACACTTGTTCCTGCAGAGTTTGCACTTGTTCCTGCAGAGTTTACACGTGTTCCTGCAGAGTTTGCACGTGTTCCTGCAGAGTTTGCACTTGTTCCTGCAGAGTTTTCACTTGTTCCTGTCTGTCTGTCTGTCTTACTCTCTGTCTGTCTGTTTATCTGTCTGTCTGTCTGTCTGTTTATCTGTCTGTCTGTCTGTCTGTCTGTCTGTCTGCCTGTCTGTCTGTCTGTCTTTCTGTCTGTCTGTCTGTGGCTGCCTTGACTGACTAAAATAAATGGTTGAGAAGTCTGGACTTCAAACGGCGATCGGTCGTGTTTGTTTGTGTCTATCGGATTTGGTGTCTGCTCCCCCCAGCCCCCGCCCCCGCCCCAAACTCGGACCCTTCAGGGGTCCTTCAATCTCTCGCTTGTTTGATTCGTAATTTTCATTTTTCGCAATTTTCCTTCCCCTGAAATTAATCTCCCCTTGGAAATATTTACGGCCTGGCAGGCATTAAAAGTTTACTTCCCAAAGATCTCTCCAATCACCCGTTTCATTTCGTAACGCTGCCGAAACGTAAACGCCTTCGTCATTTATCCTAAGGTACGAATACTCCGGAGTTTTTTTCGTCCCGCTTTTGAGGAAGAAGTCCGTCATATTTTCTTCCCCGATTTCGCAGGCTTGTCCCGGAGAATAATCCAAAAAGGTACATCCAAGGGATTCCTGCACGCAATAACGAGGTACGCGGTCACATTCCAGGTCGTTTTCTATTTTTCGTCTTCGTCGAGTTTGAAGACCGAGTTTGAAGACGTCTTCGAGTTCGTCGAATTTAAAGAAGTCCTCGAGTTGCATTTGCATGTCAATGCAATTTCGCTGTCGGTATTTCCCTCTCACGTCTTCCCTCCTGCAGCGCAATGGCCCTGCAATCGTCGGAGAAAAACGGCAAACTGTCTGCGGATTTGGAGCGCGTCGTGCTGGAGTTCAATGAAGTTGGAGTCATCAAATTCGGCTGCTACAAACTGAAATCCGGCGTGCAGTCTCCCATCTACATCGACCTCCGCGAAATCATCTCCTTTCCATCACTCCTCACTACGGCGTCAAATTTGCTGGCTGGAACGATCTACAACGACGACGCCGTGGTTCACGACGTCATTTGCGGAGTGCCGTATGCCGGTATGCGTGTGTTGCTTGCAATGAATCAATCAATCAAGCGACTAACAGTGCTTGCAATGAATCAATCAAGCGACTGTCAGTGCTTGCAATGAATCAATCAATCAAGCGACTGTCAGTGCATGCAATGAATTAATCAAGCGACTGACAGTGCTTGCAATGAATCAATCAAGCGACTAACAGTGCTTGCAATGAATCAATCAAGCGACTGACAGTGCTTACAATCAATCAATCAAGCGACTGACAGTGCTTGCAATGAATCAATCAAGCGACTGACAGTGCTTGCGATGAATCAATCAAGCGACTGACAAGGGGTCAATTATCTCTGTCAAATTCAGATCGCGCCTAAACTTTTTTTCTTGAATACTACCTCCCCAACTATGATTTTCGAGAATATGATTCGTGCTAGTGGGGCTCCTATTGAATGGGGGAAAAAAATCTTGAAAAACCCCAATATGGCACTTCTTTTAACATTGTTTACAGTCACTTGATTGATTGATCAACGGGTGCGAATTTTGAGTTCTTCATTCTAAACGCTAATTTTAAAAACATTTCGGGCGGAGCTATGCATCAGTTCTTGAATATCGCTCAATAGAACATTGGATATCCTTTGTTACCGGTCAGGCTCGACTCGCTCCGTTCAATTCAAACCCGTTGATCAATCAATCAACCAATCAATCAATCAACCGAACTTTAGTAATGTTATAGGAAGAGCTGCAATAAGGTTCTCCCCGATTTTTTCGTACTGAACAGAGGCCCCACTGCCGCGAGTCATGTTTTCTAAAAATTTTAGTTGGAAAGGCATTAGTCAAGAAAAAGTTATGCGCGATCTGAATTTGACAGCTAATTTGAACCCATGTGAGCGTGGTTTTTTAAGAGCTAGTTTCGATCAAGTCTGTACGCGAGAAGAGATCTGACAGGAGCTGCGAGTGAGTGACTCAATGAGTGTGCCGATTTGCTGTCTTCACCTCGTACTGTAATAATGTTTATAATTTTGTGTTTAAAATTGAATCGGAAATCTCACGATTTCAGACTTAAATAAAATCAAATGAAATGGAAATGGAACGATAAAATGGAAATGGAACAGTGAAATGGAAATGGAACGATGAAATGGAAATGGAACGATGAAATGGAAATAGAACAGTGAAATGAAAATGGAACAGTGAAATGGAAATGGAACAGTGAAATGGAAATAGAACAGTGAAATGAAAATGGAACAGTGAAATGGAAATGGAACGATAAAATGGAAATGGAACAGTGAAATGGAAATAGAACGATGAAATGGAAATGGAACAATTTTATGAGCACAAAATGTTGACATGTTTTGTGTTGTGACATTTGCAGCTCTTCCCATTGCCACCCTGGTTGCATGTGATCATGACACACCAATGGTGATGCGCCGGAAGGAGGCCAAGGCCCACGGCACGAAGAAGGTGGTGGAGGGCCGGATCGTCCCGGGCAACCGCTGCATCATCATCGACGACGTCTGCACCAGCGGCCTGAGCATCATCGAGACGGCCAACGACCTCCGGGAGGTCGGGTTGATCGTCACCGACGCCGTGGTCCTCTTGGATCGCCAGGCGACCGGCGTGGCGAATCTGGCGCAGCACGGGATCAAGCTGCATTGGGCGCTGAATCTGACGCAGATCTGCTCGGTGCTGGTGGGAGCCGGCCATTTGACCCCGGACGTCGCGCAACAGGTGGAGGCATTCATCGCCGGCAGTTGCAAGAACGAGGTATGTTTTGCAGCCAGGAATTGTTTACGCTTATTAGTTGTAGCAACAATCCAATTATGCATCTGATGCTGTTTACCTTCAATTTGCTTAATGCCTTTTCAAACTGCTGCCGGGATTCAGTTCGAACTACTACTACTTGATTGATTGATTACTTGATTGAATATCTACTTGGTTGATTGATTGATTGAGTAATTACTCGATTGATTGATTGATTGATTACGTTATTCATTGATTGATTACTTGATTGAATATCTACTTGGTTGATTGATTAACTACTTTATCGATTGATTGATTACTTGATTGACTGATTTAGCGTAGCGATATGAATGTTTTGTGGTGGTGGTTTGTAGGCGAACGGTGACTTGACCGCGCTTCACGCAGCCCTTGGCGTGTCATCGTGGAAGGCGCTTCACTTTTCCGAGCGCAAGAAGCTCTCCCAGAACGAAATCGCCCAGCGGCTCTATCAGGTCATGCTGGACAAGGAGAGCAACCTGGCGGTGGCCGCTGATCTGACCTCCTGCGCGGCCGTCCTCGCCTTGGCCGAAGCGATCGGTCGCGACATTTGCCTGCTGAAAATCCACGTTGACATCATCGAGGACTTTACGTTGGAGTTTATCATGGATTTGAAGAAGATTGCCGGTCGGCACAATTTTCTCATCATGGAGGACCGCAAGTTCTCCGACATTGGATTCACCGTGTCGAATCAGCTGGGCGGTGGGTTGTATCGCATCGGGGATTGGGCGGACTTCGTCACCTTCCACGGTCTGCCGGGATCGGGGATCGTGGAGGGCCTGAAGACAGGAATGAAGAATTGCTCCCGTAGCGTCGGTAAATAAATTCTGTCTTTTCGCGTTAGACAGGGACAGTGAACGAGCTGTGGAACGTTTAATCGGCCACGCGGCCTTTGTGCTGTGTGTAGGGTGCACTGTCCCTGTCTAACGCGAAAATACAGTACTGTCATCTCCCGATCCCGATCTCAAGGGACAGTTAAGCCCCGCCCCCTCCAGTCATCGGTTGACTGTTCAATCGGATTCACTGTGTCGTGATTGGTGGAAATTTAAGAGCAACGTGGCAGTGATTGATTGATTGATTAAGCGGGATTTCTTGACGCACACGTTATTTTAGTTGATTGATTGATTGATTGATTGTAGGTGAACAATAGCAAACGGTGATGAACAGATCCGTTCGTTCTCCTGATCAGATGGCTTGCCTAATTGTATCTCTTTTCAGCGTGCATCTTGGTGGCAGACATGAGCAGCAAGGGTGCCCTGACCGGGCCGGAGTACGTCAGCAGCGCCGTGAAGATCGCCGAGGAGCACCGCGACGACGTGGTTGGCTTCGTCACTCAGACCGACTTAAGCAGCTGTGATGCGTCGTTCTTGCGCATGACTCCCGGCGTGAATATCTCCGCCGCGGGTGACGGCCTCGGTCAGCAGTACAACTCCCCGGAAGAAGTGGTGGGGAGGTGCGCGGATATTATTATTGTCGGTCGCGGCGTCACCGGGGCGGCGGATCCTGCTGCAGCCGCGGCCATGTACAAGACTCGCGCCTTCGCTGCCTATCGCCGACGTGTCGATAAGTTGTAGAACAGTTTTCCTCCCCTCGGTCGAAGTTGCAGAGGAGTTTTGTGTGGGCGAATGGAAGCTGGAAACTTTCAATTCACAGTTCAGTTCAGTTCAGTCTTGTGTGCTTTAGACAAGCGATTTTTATTCCTCCTAAAGCATATTCCGTGCACTTTCAGCTTGGAAACTTTCCATTCACTCTTTCAATACTTTCAATTTTACCGCGAAAGGGCATGAATCGGTTGTGCGTCCATTTTCGTCTTTGCGAGTGCGAATAGAATTTCCGTCGTGTGAGAAGGAATAAAATTTACTTGAACAAAAACGGCGATTTTCCTTTCCCGATCGGAGTGAGTTTTTTTTGCAAATACCTGTACATATATATCTTGATTTTACATTGGAGTCTCGAGCTGGAAATCATATCCGCAGTTTCAAAACAAGATGAAGATTCCCGCACCACTTTGTGCTACAGCCCGGTGCTTGATTGATTGAATTCATCAGCCATGTTTCCGCACCATTCTGTGCTATGGCCCGGGGCTTGATTGATTGATTGATCAGCCATGTTTCCGAAGTTTCAATGTTTTTGAGCCCAACCGCTGTAAAAACGTTTGATTGCAAAATTTTTGACACCCTTTCACTCCAAATTTGATTTGGAATCGATTGACATCAGCAGAATACTATCTGGGTGTTAGGGGGCGGAGCTATGGATCATTTCTGCAATGTCACTCGAAAGACTAGATTGAAACTAGCCCATAGCTCCGCCCCCTGGCATTCAAATACGATTCTGCTGATGTCAATCGATTCTAAATCAAATTTAGAGTAGAAATGTGTAAAATATATTTGAATCGAACGTTTATACAACGGTTGGGATAAAAAAAATGATACTTTGGAAACGTTGCTGATAAATCAATCAATCAAGCCCCGGACCATAGCACAAAGTGGTGCAGGAATTTTTTCTTCCTATTTTTCTGATATCGCGGATGCCATTTCCATTTCGAGATTCCAATGTAGAATTATGATAATAGATTGCTGATTGCTGGGTAGTAGAAACTAGAGTAGCGGAACCGTTTCAGGAATGACTCCTTATTTACCTAAACCGTTACCGTTACCGGTCTTGTCTGCCTGCCTGCCTGTCTGCCTGTCTGCTTGCCTGCCTGCCTGCCTGTCTGTCTGTCTGTCTGTCTGTCTGTCTGTCTGTCTGTCTGTCTGTCTGTCTACATGTCTCAGTCCTGGGCGTGGCTTTAGCGCGGTCGAATCGAGTGCTTGCCTGAGATTTTAGTGCTCCTGGCTCTTACCGTGGATTACATTAATTGCTACTTCATATTCACTTTTTGCGTGTTAGCAATAACATTTGAATATATACTAGCATACAGTCTAAATAGCAAGCATGTAGATGCCAAATCTCTACTCTCTAGTCTCGACAGAGAAATCTAGTCCCAATACTCAGTTCTGGGCCCACTAACGCAAGCTACATTGTAATCATGGTGGACCGGGACGTGGACGCGGTCATTTCAGTCGTGCTGTTGTAGTTGACCGTGCCGCTGCTGCTGCTACCGTGCAGCAGCTTCGCCGCCGGCTTCGTCCGTGTCCGTAAGAACATCAACGGTGAAATGTAAACCAAAAAGCTACAAGCATAGTAAGAATTACTAAGCATAATTTGAATCGGATTGTAGATTAGCAGGAACTTCATGGTGATCTGGTAGGAACAGAGCGGGGGGTTGTTACACAGCACCAGGATCGCCATCACCACTTCCATGGCCTGGGAGACGAGGTAGAATAGCGAACTGATGATCAGCGTCCGGGTGACGGAACGTTGAGCGCGGAGACGCCGTGCACCGGCGCCGACGAGACCTTTGTCTTGTTTTATGGTCTGCACACCGGAAGCGGTTGATGCGTTGAGGTTGATCTGGTTCTGTTTAGCTTTCCGTAGGCTGTTGACGATTAATAGGTCCAATAGGACGATAGCCAAATAGGTGAATGTTCGAGAGATTACCTGGAAGGTACATAACATTCAAGGTTTCCCTTTCAGACACGTTCATGGTACTGCAACTGTGCAGCACAGAAAGGCAGTCAGGCAGACAGACAGACAAACAGGTAGACAGACAGGCAGACAGGCAGACAAACAGACAGACAGACAGACAGACAGACAAGCAGACAG
>LRSR01000247.1:0-16475 GCA_001579985.1 Hypsibius dujardini
GGTGCGACGCCAGTTGGCGAAGAAGTGGCGCTATCCGCCGGATTCACGGCTGTCCGATGCGTTGAAGGCATTTCTCGAGGGCTTGATGGAGCCCTCACCGAAGGAACGACTGCCCATTGGAGAAGCGTTGAAGCACAGGTGGTTAAGGCGAGTGTATCGAGATCTGCTGGAAGCTGAGCGTAAATCCGAAGCAGTCGTTGCCAGATAACGAATTTTTATTTATTTATTTATTTGAGCCTGTTTTATGAATCATCCGGTGTTGTTTTTGAATTTGAAAATCTTAAAAATAAAACGCAGCAATAACAGTTGAGCAACATTGTGAGTTAATACTGGATGAAGGTTCGTAGTTCTGACCAAATGAGCGGAAAAATGACTTTACATGCTTTAACCACCACACCGACAGGGTGGAAGAAGGCTTTCGAGACGGAGGCGGCTGAGCGAATGTCACGGAAGTTGCAGTAGACAGCGTAGAAGGCTACGGCAAAGAAGTGTCCGATCAGGGTCAACGGGTTTGGATTCAGTCTGGAATCAATGAAATAGACGATTCGGTTATTTAACGATCTCATTGCTGTCTCATATCGATGATCAGTTAGTATGTCTGCCTGCCTGTCTGCCTGCCTGTCTGTCTGTCTGTCTGCCTGCCTGTCTGTCTATCTGTCTGTCTATCTGTCTGTCTGCCTGTCTGTTTGTCTGCCTGCCTGCCTGTGTGTCTGTCTGCCTGCCTGCCTGTGTGTCTGTCTGCCTGTCTGTCTGTGTCTGTCTGTACTGATAACATCCCGATTTGGTGCTGATGTTGCCCACTCACACAGACAACAGCCCAACAGGTCCGGCCACACATTCCCCACCCAGTCGAAAATAATCAAAGCAAGCCCGGCGCAACGTATGAAGGTATTCTGCAACGAAACATTCCGGTCAAAGGAGTCGATCGCACGTCAAGACGAGAAATCCCCAAAAATATGAACCATGTTGATGACTTACCATCGCGGGCTGAAAAGAGTGCGTACAACGCTTGCGCCAGCACGTTGACGACAAAGGCGTGAGACTGCTTCCGTTTCCGGTGGAACCGCATCTGCGCTTTCCGCACGGCTTTCCCGTCGTTGAAGTTCTGAATATTTTTCAGCAGATCTCGCCATATGATGACGTCGTGCAGCCCGACGGACATGCCCCCGCCGGTCAGTGGGTGGCGCATGTTGTAGGCGTCTCCCAAGATAATGGCACCAATGCGGTACTGAGGACGAGGAGGCAAGAATGAGCCAGGCATACTGCGAATCCGGGAGCCAGACTCGATGGCATGGTAAAAATGGGGCCGGATGTGTTCTGCGATAAAAAGTTGAGGAACTTGAAATTTCAGCTCACAGATAAGCGATTTACAGCCAAAGAGTTCCAACGACAAACGCAAATACAACGAACCATCAAGCAGACAGACAAAGAGGCAGATAAACACTCAGTGAGACAGACAGACACAGACAAACAGACAGACATATAGACAGGCACATAAAAAGGCAGACATAGAGACAGGCAGACAGACAGACATATATGCAGACAGACAGACAGACATATATGCAGACAGACAGACAGACAGACATATATGCAGACAGACAGACAGACATATAGACAGACAGACAGACATATAGACAAACAAGATAATGATACCTGGAAGCTGTGGACCAATCTTTTCCGTCATATATTCTTTTATATCCTTCGGAAGGCTCCCTTGAATGTCAACCAGCACTCTGGTTTGCGTGTCGGAGATCCGATAAATCAAGACGGGCGACGGATTTCCAAGAACTAATTCCGCATGCCGTGCTTTGTACTGCGGACAGTCCTCCAATAAAAGACCGACAAAGTGGGACGCCACTCGGACATTCTCCCGAATGAGCTCCTTCCGGAAGCGGGAGAAGTGACCATCACAGACAACCGTCAAGGGTGCCTCGAGTTCGATCACTTCATCCGACCCCTTTAGGCGATATTCCACTCCACGGATGGAGCTGTCTGAGTTTTCGAGGATCCGACTAACTGTTGCTTCTACGTATCTAACCCTAAAAACATATCGGAACAGTCAAGATCGCTTTTTGCGGAAATTTTACTAGCAGTCTGATTGACTGTTACAACTTCGGTGTACAGTATGTACTAGACCGAACGACTGTGTAACTATTTGTGTGCATAGTTGTCGAGCTTCCTGTCTGTCTGTCTGCCTGTCCGTCTGTCTGTCTGTCTGTCTGTCTGTCTGTCTGTCTGTCTGTTTGCCTACCTGCTTTTATACCTGACTGTGTGTGTGTGTGTGTATGTGTCTGCATGCCTGCCTGTCTGTCTATCTATTTCTCTGTCTGTCTGTCTGTCTGTCTGCCAGCCTTCATGTATGTTTGTATTTCTGTCTGTCTGTCAATCCGTTATGTCAGCCAGCTGTACCTCGTCTGTGCCGCCGCAGCCTCTCTCAGTTTCTGCACGAATCGTCCATGGTGAAAGGACCTGCCCTCCTGCAAGGACCCTTGTTGGGAGGGATAGGAGATTTCAACGTGGCCATTTGTCTCCAGATCATGCACCACATATCCATCCACCGTTTGGGCATCGATGTCCTCCACACAACCTTCGAATTGTGCAATTAAGTATCGGGTTAATTGATCACAGACATGTCGAAGTCGTCGGTAGGCAGTCAAAACTGACTGTCTACCAGATTGATTGATTGATTGACTGCCTGATTGATTGCCCACCAGATTGATTGATTGATTGCCCACCAGATTAATTGATTGATTGCCTGATGGATTGATTGATTGATTGACTAACTGACTGATTGCCTACCTGATTGATTGCCTACCAGATTGATTGCCTACCAGATTGATTGATTGATTGTTTGCCTGATTGCCCAAACAGATTTGCCTTTGGACTTTGCGCGCGCTTACCGGCTAAACCCAACTCGCGGAGGGCTCGAACTCCACCGGGCTGCAAGAGTTCACCGACGATACGGTCGGGCTCGGAGAGATCTCGCTCGATAACGGTGACATGACGACCCTCGCGTGCCAGCGCGTATGCCAGAGCAGAACCGACGATTCCCGAGCCTACAATCACCACTTCTGGGCGCTCAGTGCCGTAAGTGCGGACGCGGTCGCCGAAGCCGTGCGCTTCATGGACGCTCTCGACCAGCTAAAAATCGGCATTGAATTTTCATGTAAAATTTGTGTTGCACAAAAAGAAGCGTAATTTAAAAGAAAAAATGAAAAATAATCATACAAAAAAATACAATAAAAATAGAAAAAAATAATATAATAAAAAAAGAACCATTTTAAAATAATAATATTAAATTATAAAATTAATATAGGTAATTAATTATTAAGTAAGCAAAATTACGTAAATCGGCAAATATTTGATTTAGATTTGATTTAGGATGAAAGACCGAGGAAGGAACTTACTTTGGAGTAAGTTTTTCGGCCGATGAAATTAACGAAATTCCACGCGAGGTAAGCCGTTACGGGGACAGCCACACCGCAAGCAAATAAAATCTCTGACGTATCCATGATTTCGCCTCTAACAAGTCAGTGTCTTTTGAGGGGCTCACGGATTCCGGCACAATTTATCTAGCGGAATAATGGCCGAGATAAACCGAATTATCTGCCATTATTATTGCAGCTTGCCGCAGCAGCGCGAGCACGTTGTGAAGAGTGCTTCTTTCACACTCCAATCAGGTTTTGAAGACGTGGGTGTGGTTAGAGTGCAGAACTGTAGATCGTGCGACTGATCATCCGACCAGCAACGTCTCTTTAACCCCGCCTCTTTTGCCCTTCGACACTGCACTGCACTGCACATTGGTTCCAAGTCTATTTAACCCCGCCCCTTTTGCCCTTCGACACTGCACTGCACTGCACTGCACATTGGTTCAAAGTCTATTTAATTCCGCCCCTTTTGCCCTTCTACGCTGCACTGCACATTGGTTCAGGCTAATGGCGTGTGCGTACACGCCAAACCGGTTTCTTGCATTTAAACCTGTAGTAAGTAGAACAGCTGTGGCATGATTTCTCGACGAAAAGCGTTAATCGGAACACATGTTAATATGCTGGTGTTCCGATTAACGTTTTTCTTCGAGAAATCGTGCCTTCATCATTCCCCATTCAAAATTCAGTATGGAATAGATTGGCATCAGCCAAATTGGCTTTCGGAGATCAGGGGGCGGAGCTACGAGCCAATCTTGGAAAACTGCGTTCTTAATCCCAGTCCCTTCAGAAACGTAAACAAAGCTTCGCCCTCTGCTCCTGGAAAAATATTTCGCTTATAAAATTGATTTCAAATTACGTTTTAAATTTTTAATTAAATTTTTGGTTATTTGGTTATGTGCACATTTCTATACATGTGACATGTATATTGTGGCTCCACCATACGCGAGTTGCTAGAACTTGTACTCTCTTGAGGAGTTATTCAAATGCCGAATTCAGAATCTTTTGACATGCTTTTTCTATTAAAACCTATTTAAGTGATGCTAAAAATTATTTCATCACCATAGACAGCCGAATTTATTTCTGGTATAATTTCGAAGTTGGAAACGGTCCCACTGCATTTACCGCTGGGTGAAATGCTTGATTGATTGAATTGCTTCAATTGATTGCTTGATCTAAAGGCATCTGCTTTCCTTCGATTGATTGTTGATTGACTGGCCTTGTTCGACTTAAGAAATCGATTGATTGATTGATTGTGACTGGAACGATTGGGATTGGGGGGAGGAGCACACCGAGGCAATGTTTCCCCCTGAATTTCAATTGTGCCAGGCACGAACTAAAAAACGTATTGATTGAAGCAATCGCTTGATTGCTTGATTGCAGTGGGACAATGCATCTTTCAATTTTTACCAAAAATTCGGCTGTCTATGGCGGTGAAATAATTTGTTATATTCATCACTGGAAAATATCTTCGTAAAACAAACATGTCCAAGTGATTCCGAAATTAGCGCTTTTATGACTCCCCGAATTAGAAATGGTAAAAACTGAATTTACTAGGATTCAAAAAAAACGTTTACACAAAATTCAGCTACGATCGGAAGGATTGTTAGTTTCTTTTGGCAATCAAAAATATGAGTGTGCTTTAGTCAAAAATCATAACGAGGAATCAGGAAAAGGGAATTCTTGCGTACAAAGAATTTACAAACTTGTGTGTGGAATTACGTTCACAAGGGAAAAATGAGATAAGAATTAACAAGGAACAAAACGAGTCTCTTCAAATGGAAGAAGGAACGATTTCCCTTTGGCTGAGGACAATATTGGGACGGTCATCCACCTGGTCAGGCGTGGGTCTACAATGCGGTAGCAGATGACCCCGCGTCCTGTAAGAGTACAAGGCGTAAAAGCAATCACCAAAGCAAACAAAGAGGAACGAGATGATGATGAGAATGCCGAAGGTCTCCGGGTAAGGTAAGAAAATGACAAGAATAAATTTCAGCATGTCCATGAACCGATTTAGGGAGCTCTGCACGCCGCCAATCACACCGCGTTCCTTCTCTGATGCGTTTTCCTGGATGAGCTGAGTGATGGTGAGATCAGCCATCCAAAGCCTGAAATAATTTGCCGTAAACAAAATCCACTAAACATCTTCTAATTTAGATTTACAGTGCCGAAATTTATCTTCCACATAAGAAAATTATTTATTTGACTTTATTTTAAAATCCAAAAACATGGTTTCCTTTTTCTACATAAAACACATTTTCAACAGTTAAATTCGTCGGTAAAATAAAAATCTCTATTTCAGCTTAATATTCGTCAGTACAGAACAGTTCGGAGGGCAGCAGGTTTTTGTAAAAACATACGAAGTCATACCCAAACCGAGCGCCAATCATCCCGGCCAGAAACACGAACACCGACGGGAGCTTCTCCGCAGGTTGAGTGATCCACTTCCCCGAATTGATTTGAATGGAGTTGCGATCTTCTTTCATCAGTTCAATCATCGTTTCATTTTGCGTGTCCCGAACAAAATCAGGATCGAAAGGAGTTCCCGGCAACCATACCGAGAGCAAGCAGACGCATAGGAATGCCAATTGGAAGGCAAGAGCGAAGAATCCTGAAATGAAGAGGCCGGGTCCGTCTGTCCGTCCGCATGTCTGTCCGTCCGCATGTCTGTCTGTCTGTCTGGCTGTCGGTCTGTCTGGCTGTCGGTCTGTCTGGCTGTCTGTCTGTCTGTCTGTCTGTCTGTCTGTCTGTTTGTCTGTTTGCCTGCTTGTTTTAATGTCTAATTGTCTGTACGGATGTCTGAGAAAGCGACGGGTGATCAGTAAGCAGACAGGTAAAAACACTACCGACCGGAATCCTTACCTGTCCGTTCCAAACCGATTTTCTGCCGCAGAACAGGGAACACAAAAGTGCCAGCAATTCCCGTCACAGCCCCCACCGCCATCATGATGGAGATTACCGACTCGGACAGTCCCTGTGTGAGAATATACGTGTTGGTCACGCCGTTGAACGACAGCACCGTCATGTAGAGGAAGGCAAGACCGATGCCGGCGGGAGCGACGCGGTTCTTAAAATACGTTTGCCAGCCGTCCCGAATGGCAAAACAAGACCCAAAGATCTGTCGATGTAGTGGTCGCTTTGCCGGAGGTTGTTGGTCGGATGAAGCGCTTTTCGACGTCTTCACCGCTAGTTGGGGCCGCTGTTCATATACTTTTTGCAGGATAAAGTATTCCGCGACCACGGAGAGAACATTCCACACGGACACGACGATTGTCCCGACGTAGTGCGCCCCGAATGTCATAATCTGGGCGATGATGATCGGCGAAAGAATTTGACAGGTGAGATCGATTCGTCGAATTGTAGCATTCATGTCTGGAGTCAGAATTGAAACTCAAAAACAGGAGACAGGCAGGCAGACAGACAAAGATACAGCCAGAAATAAAAACAAATAAGCGGATGGTGTCTCGAACGGCAAGCCGACGTTGTGTCCCCCGACATTCTATCCTCCCGACATTGTGTCCCTTTTATGTTTGCCGCCCGATTCTTTGTTCCCAGACATTGTGGCCGTAGACATTCTGTCCTCACAGACATTATGACCAAGTGGAAAGACTGTTTCCAGACATTCTGGCCGTTGACAATCTGTTGCTACAGACAATACTGCTTCTGTCCTACAGACATGTCGGATGTAGCATTCTGTCTACAGAATCGTCCAGAGACATCTGTCTAGACACTGTAAGAGACTGTCCTAAGACATTCTGTCCAGGAGAGACTGTCCTAGACATCTGTCCAGGAGAGACTGTCCTAAGACATTCTGTCCCTACAGACATTTTGTCCAGGAGACTGTCCCAGGACATTCTGTCCCTACAGACATTCTGTCCAGGAGAGACTGTCCCAAGACATTCTGTCCCTACAGACATTGTATCCTGGTGCAGAAACTGTCTCCAGACAGTCTGATCGCGGATATACTGCCCTTCAGCCCAATTCACTCTGATCCGGTCCTGGGAGTGTTTCTCAAAGATCCTGCTGATTGCAGACTCAGACAATACCCAGACACAGCATAGGCTCCAGCTGCATATAGGCAAGGCAAATACCCTTAATTTCGTCCGGGTTGACGGATGTATAGATGAAAACGTAACAATAATAGCTGCTTTCTGCATTGAATTTTGAATCTATCGAGATCTTGTGCCATTGAGGAATCGTCCGTCCCTTTTAACCAAAAATAAGACCGCTATTTTTCGTGAATATTGTTTACATTTTTCATTTTTTCAGTTTTCACCTTCATTTTCACGTTTAATTTTTTCATGGACGTAAGCAAGTCCGTTAAGGACATTACGTCTGGACAGACACAATGTCTGGCGCACGGGACAAGATGTCTAGTGCATAGGACAAGATGTCTGGTACACGGGACAAGATGTCTTGTGCACGGGACAAGATGTCTGGTGCACGGGACAAGATGTCTGGTGCACGGGACAAGATGTCTGGTGCACGGGACAAGATGTCTGAGAGACAATGTCATGAGGACAGACCGTCCAACGGACACAATGTCTGCGCACCGTCTCGAACCTGCAAGATCAGTTTTGCTACCACCGGCTATTACAACCACCCAGTCTTTTTCGACGATAATGTTCATTGCCTGAAAATAATGGAAGCTTTAACTGTCGACACAGGTGATTCAGCAAGCCACTTACCACACTCGCGCAGTCCCCGACAATGGCGAAGAGCATAAATCCGAAAACGCAACCGATCTTCCCCGAATCACTAATACTCTCCTCGAATAAGAAAGTAAACGTCAAGATCAACGACCCAAGCGCTACGCAGGAATTTTGGGTGATCAAAGCAATTCGGACGGCTAAAGAAAAAGTTGAACAATATTAGAATGGTACATCATGGCGTTCAACGAGCAATATTATTGTAATCTTTAATTAGTTTAGTGGAAGGAGGCGTACCTGGTAAACGAGGCGTACGGTCAACCCACTCGCCGATCAGTGCGCCGAACATGATAACACAAAGGCCGGTTATGAAGCCGTGAATGGCAGGAAGGAGCATCGAGCCCGGGAAGAGCTGGAGGAGGAACAAGGCACTGGTGAAAGACCACATCTGATCGCCCTGAGAAATAAAAAACAATTGTAGTAATAAATCAATCAATCAATCGGAAAATCAAGGGATTGACCGGTTAATCAATCAATCAACCAGCCACACTACCAACCCATCTTCCGAAAATTTCCGCCAGATACAACCACCATCGCACGCCGTCCTTGGGAGTTTCTAGAGCAAGCGAATGTTAATTGTGAAAAATTCAAGCACAAAGGCAAGCTACACTGACCTCGGATGCGGTGGCCGAAATCGTGCGCTTCATGGACGCTCTCGACCAGCTACAAATCGGAACTGCTATTGCCAAGTGCAACTGCCACAGAGAGAGAATTGAATTTTCAAATTTAAATTTAAATTTAAATTTGTGTTGCAGAAAAAGAAGTTTAATTTTAAAAAAAGTAAACATTTATGATAGAAAAGATTCAATAAAAGTAAACTAAAACAATATAATGAAAAAATGGACAATTTTAAAATAATAATAATAAAATACAAGCTTGATTAAATAGCGCAATTGTAGTACAAAAACATTTAAGATTTTAAAAAATTCAAAATTTTAATGTAAAATTTAAGGGTAAAAATTAAGTTGAATCGCAAACGTAAAAATGTGAGGCACCTTCCTTTCTTCAGAACGTAAAATTATAAAATTTCTCAGCTGAACAGGTTTAATTGCATAATATTTATTTATATTTATTTATAATACCTGCTGGGGTGTGGGCGGTATTTTCGAAGACTCCATCGCTATTCCCAATTAAATCGGTAAATGTTATAAGAGCTTGTAATACTGATTCTTGATGAAAGACTGAAAATCTTAGTTATCGGGAACTTTGGAGTAGTTTTTCAGCCGATGAGAGTGGCAAAATTCCATGCCAAGTAAACTGTTACCGGCACAGCCACACCGTAAGCAATTAAAATTTCCGACATGTTCATGCTTTCGCTTCTCACAAGTCAGTATCCTTGAGGGGCTCACGGATGCCGGTACAATTTATCTGCCGTAGTAATGGCCGAGATAAACCGCAATATCCGCCATTATTATTCCAACATGCTGCAGCAGCCGAGCGCGCTGGTAAGGATGCTTCTTTCACACACTCCAATCAGATTTTGAAGACGTGGGTGTTGTTAGAGTACAGAACGTTAGATGAAGTTCAATGTTTATTTATTGTAACAGCGTTTCCGACTAGAGAAAAAAAGTCCAAGACAACAATAAGAACTATTTCTTCACACACAGGACCGAATAAACCTCAAGAGCCCGTGTCTTAGGGATAGTGTTAATAACAAAAAGTTGCATTGCCACTTGAAAGCTTTATAATTAGTTGACGGAGGTATTCCGTGGCTGTTCTCCCCGGTGTGGTCAGTGATTTCCTTCCCGATTTCCGCAATCAGTCTCTTCGATTCCGTCCGCCAAACGAAAAACGTCTCGAAGGCCACTGGAACAAAGATGAACCGCTCTTCTAGGTCCCGGCATGTTCGGCGCTTGTTCATCTCGCTCTCTTAGGCTACTCTGCCTGCGGATGCAATCTATTCTTCATTATGGGATGGTGCCATGGTGTCCCACACAGTTACGTCCCACACCAAGATCTTGCCCTGCTTTCACGGGACCATGCTCGTGCCGTCCGGTGGTTTCCAATCTTGGTGTACCAATCCAGGAGGCTCACTCAGGGATGACCGTACAGAAGCACTGACCAATGCTCGTTTCAAGACGTCGTTCAACGAGTGGCGACTATGGCGACTCGACCTGAACTTGCAAGAGGGTTCGTGGTAACCATCCTCATCGACTTGCTTGCCGTCTGTGCACCTGTGAGAAAAACAAATAACACCACCCAGCCGCAATGGCACGGTTAACCCCAGCGCAACGTCGTTCAGTAAGTTGCCTAGACTTAGGATGGGGAGCGCGTTTAACCATGTTCCAAACTCCTTCATCTTCACCGCCAATAAACGCGTCTTGTCTCTGTCGGTGGTCATGGTCTTAATCGTTCGCACTCCGCAGTCAATCAATGGAGTGTCCCACCATGTCTGTGTCTTCGGTTCGGCCGGAGTAAGTACGCCCGTCACTGCTTCCCATCGGCGTGTTGATTCTGCTGTGGCGTCGTCCACGTCCACACCAGAAAAGATCTGCTGCATCAGGTGATAGACAGAATGAACTGAGGCGAGAAATGCCGGGAGAGATAGTTCAACCGTCAGCCAAATGCCCAAACCTGACGAATGCTGACGAAAGAGTCGCTTGTCGCTACACTGCGTCGGTTATGTGGGTGCTGATGATAGTTTACATGCATGTACGGATGACCATGTCCAGTTCCGCAAGCTTATCCAATCGCATACAAGCCGGGGAGGTACGGTGCACCAAGCAGCTCGAGCTCCTCCGATGTGGGAAAGCTGGCTCGATCTGTTGCACCAAGGCCGTCGTCGGCGTGGACCGAGTATAGATTGTGCGACTGATCATCAAACAAGCAGTTTATTTAACCCCGCCTTTCTTGCATTTCAACACTGAACGGCACATTGGTTCAGATTATTGGCGTGTGAGTACAAGGCAACCAACCCGCTGTCTGCTAATAAAACCTATAGTAAATATTATTATAATTTCCAATTTTAGTGAAATTCAGTGAGTATATCGAAATAACCGAAACATTTTCCTCATCACTCCCCATTCAAAATTTCCCTTCGGCTGAGGACAATGTTGGGACGGTCATTCAACAGGTCAGGCGTTGGTCCACAATGCGGTAGCAGATGACCCCGCGTCCTGTAAGAGTACAAGGCGTAAAAACCATCTCCAAAGATGACAAAGAGGAACGAGATGATGATGAGAATGCCGAAGGTCTCCGGGTAAGGTAAGAAAATGACAAGAATAAATTTCAGCATGTCCATGAACCCGTTTAGCGAACTCTGCACGCCGCCAATCACACCGCGCTCCTTTTCTGATATGTTTTCCTGGATGAGCTGAGTGATGGTGAGATCAGCCATCCAAAGCCTGAAATTAATTGCAATGAAGGTTGTTGGCATACGAGTAAAAATCAAATTAATTGGTCGAAAGACTGGTTGCTAATTTTTTTTATAAAATCAATTTTCATTTTCTTAAAAATCCCACAGACCACATCCACTAAACTACTACTAATTTATATTAACATTACCGAAACTTATCTTCAGCACAAGAAGATATTTTACCTCTTATTTAGGAATCGGAAAACAAAAAAACTCGGAGGGCATCAGATTCTCATGAAGACAGACGAAGTCATACCCAAACCGAGCGCCAATCATCCCGGCCAGAAACACGAACACCGACGGGAGCTTCTCTGCCGGTTGAGTGATCCACTTCCCCGAATCGATCTGAGTGGAGTTGCGATCTTCTTTCATCAGTTCAATCATCGTTTCATTTTGCGTGTCCCGAACAAAATCAGGATGGAAAGGAGTACCCGGCAACCATACCGAGAGCACACATAAGCATAGGAAGGCCAATTGGAAGGCAAGAGCAAAGAAGCCTGAAATGAAGAGGCCGGCTCTGTCTGTCCGTCCGCATGTCTGGCTGTTTGTCTGTTTGTCTGTCCGTCCGCATGTCTGGTTGTCTGTCTGTCTGTCTGTCTGTCTGTCTGTCTGTCTGTCTGTCTGTCTGTCTGTCTGTCTGTTTGTCTTAATGTTTAATTGTCTGTACGGATGTCTGAGAAAGCGAAGGGTGATCAGTAAGCAGACAGGTAAAAACATTACCGACCGGAATCCTCACCTGTCCGTTCCAAACCGATTTTCTGCCGCAGAACAGGGAACACAAACGTGCCAGCAATTCCCGTCACAGCCCCCACCGCCATCATGATGGAGATTACTGACTCAGACAATCCCTGCGTGAGAATATACGTGTTGGTCACGCCGTTGAATGACAGCACCGTCATGTAGAGGAAGGCAAGACCGATGCCGGCGGGAGCGACGCGGTTCTTAAAATACGTTTGCCAGCCGTCCCGGATGGCAAAACAGGATCGAAAGATCTGCCGATGCAATGGTCGCTTTGTCTGAGATCGTTGGTCGGATGAAGCGCGTTTCGACGTCTTCACCGCTAGTTGAGGCCGCTGCTCATAGATTGTTTGCAAAATAAAGTACTCCGCTACCACGGAGAGAACATTCCACACGGACACTACGATTGTTCCGACGTAGTGCGCCCCGAATGTCAAAATCTGGGCGATGATGATCGGCGAGAGTATTTGACAGGTGAGATCGATTCGTCGAATTGTAACATTCATGTCTGAAATCAAAACTGAAACTCAAAAACAGGAGACAGACAGAAGACAGAATGACAGACAGACATACCGGCAGGCAGGCAGGAAGCAGGCAGACAGGCAAGCAACCAGCCAGAAAAACAAACAGACAGACAGACAGACAGATAGAGACAAATTAGCGGACGGTGTGTCGAACCTGCTAGATCAGTTTTGCTACCACCGGCTATAACAACCACCCAGTCTTTTTTGACAATGATGTTCATTGCCTGAAAATATTGGAAGCTATTACTGCTGATACAAATGATTCAGCAAGCCACTCACCACACTCGCGCAGTCCCCGACAATGGCGAAGAGCATAAACCCGAAAACGCAACCGAGCTTTCCCGAATCACTAATACTCTCCTTGAATAAGAAGGTAAACGTCAAGATCAACGACCCAAGCGCTACGCAGGACCTTTGGGTGATCAAAGCAATTCGCACGGCTGCAGGAAAAGTTGAACAATATTAGAATGGTAAATCATGGCGTTCAACGAGCAATATTATTGTAATCTTTAATTAGTTTAAGGGAAATTAAGGATACCTGGTAAACGAGGCGTACGGTCAACCCACTCGCCGATCAGTGCGCCGAACATGATAACACAAAGGCCGGTTATGAAGCCGTGAATGGCAGGAAGGAGCATCGAGTCCGGGAAGAGCTGGAGGAGGAACAAGGCACTTGTGAAAGACCACATCTGATCGCCCTAACAAATAAACGACAAATACAGTAATAAATATTCAATAATAATCAATGATGAAAAAGAAAGCGAAAGAACCAAATAAACTATCAAGCAATGAAGTTCAAACGACATAAATTTATATGTACATAGGTATTCAATATAAATCAATCAATCAAACGGTCACACTATTCACAACTCTTTCAAATATTTCTGTCAGATACAACCACCATCGCACGTCATCCTCATCATCATTCAATGAAGAAGAAATCGAAAGAACCAAATAAACTGTCATGCCATGGAGTTCATACGAAGAATTTAATATAAATCAATCAATCAATCGGTAAACCAAGCGATTGACCGGTAGATCAATCAATCAATTAATCAATCGGAAACCAAGCGATTGACCGGTAGATCAATCAATCAACCAGCCACACTACCAACCCATCTTCCGAAAATTTCCGCCAGATACAACCACCATCGCACGCCATCCTTGGGAGTTTCTAGAGCGAACGAATGTTAATGGGAAAAATATTCAAACACAAAAGCAAGTTACACTGACCTCGGATGCGGTGGCCGAAATCGTGCGCCTCATGGACGCTCTCGACCAGCTACAAATCGGAATTCCTATTGATAATTGCAACTGCCACACAGAGAGAGAGAATTGAATTAACATGTAAAATTTGTGTATTAGGAAAAGAAGTGTAATTTAAAACAATTAAACATTATAATAGAAAGCACACAATTAGCTAAGAAAAAATGATTTAATATTTATATCAAAGTAAAACTGGTTACAGCATAATAAAAAAGCAAATGTGATTTAAAAGCGAAATTGTAAGTCAAAAAGAGAAAATTAAAGAAAATTACAAAATTTTAACATGAAATGAAAGATGTATGAAAAAGTGATAATGGAGCTCAATCGCAATCACCTTTCCTGTTTGGAACGTAAAATAATGTAATTTTTAACTTCCTTTTGAACATTTTCAAAATCAGAATTTCTCAGCTGAACAATTTTAATTAAATACATAATATTATAAAAATAAATTGCATAAATGAACTGTTTTTTTCTTCCAAAGGACTGCAGAGTCGCTGTTTGTAACATTTTGTATAATACCGGCTGGGATGTGGGCGGTATTTCTGAAGGTTCCATCGCTATCCCCAATTGAATCGGTAAATGTCAGAAGAACTTCTAGTTATGATTCTGGATGGAAGACCGAGAATTTTGGTTATCGGGAACTTACTTTGGGAGTACTTACTTTGCCTCGAAATGTTAAGTTGGGTATCGGAACTGCGTCAAGCGGTTTGGGTTAAACTTAAAACCGAACCACTCGGTTCCAGCCGTTACGGTAACGGTTCAAGCCGTTACGGTAACGGTTCAAATCCTTACGGTAACGGTTCAAATCGTTACGGTAACGGTCCAAGCCGGTAACGGTTTAGGCGGTTTGGGTTACGCGACAGAAAGTGTCAAATTATGTGTCTGAAATCCTGGTTTAAGGCAGTTTACTGGTTTAAAAGTATGGGCAACACAATTCAGCAATTCTTTAGACTATACACTCAAGACCGGCGGCAAGAAAATAATGAGAAAAAATAAAGGTGTACCGAAGACAAATTATTCGACGATGACTTCCACCGATTCATAAGTCGGCTTGGAAATGGAAACTGTCTTAAACCAGGATTTCAGACACATAGTCTTACGCAGCGCTTCGGGCGACCGTAATACTGATACCAAAAAGTTGTACGGTTTAGTTTTCGAACCGCGTAATTCCGGACAGTTTGAATTCTGAACCGGTTAAAACGATTTGGGTTATTTTCCAAACCGTGTCACTTGGTTCGGTCCAAACCGTGTCACTTGGTTCGGTCCAAACCGCGTCACTCGATTCGGTTCAAATCGCGCCACTCGGTTCGGTTCAAACTGTGTCACTCGGTTCGGTTCGAACCGCGGTTTTGAAACGGTTTAACCGCGTAATTGCCAACCCTATCGGGAACTAACTTTGGAGTACTTACCTCACCTCGGAATGTTAAGTTAGCTATTGGGAACTTACCTTGGAGTAGGTTCTTCGGTCGATGAGAGTGGCGAGATACCATGCGAGCCAAGCCGTTCCCAGGACAGCCACACCGCGAGCTATCAAAATTTCCGACGTATCTATGTTTGGCTTATCAGTCGGTATACTTGAGCTCACGGATTCCGGCACAAACTTATCTAGCGGAATAATGGCCGAAATAAACCGAAATATCCGTCGTTATTATTCCAACATGCCGAAGCAGCCGAACACGCTCTTGAAGGGTACTCCTTTCACACTCCAATCAGCTTCTCGAGACGTGGGTGTGGTTAGAGTGCCGTGAACTTCAGATGTTCACATCTCCAACCGCGGATGTTATTTTCCAGCTCGAGACCCCAATGTAAAATCATGCTACTGTATCTGGACATGGCCATCATGGACATGAGTTCGAGCCATCAGGGTGGTCTGAGTTTGAGCCACTCTTGGCTAGAAATTGCCACTGCTTTTTTTCCTGAATCTTTGGTTTAATGCCTTGCCCAGCGGTTGAATTAGATGAGGCTGCTCGGAATTTCGCCAAAATAAAAAGGTTCAATCAATCAATCCATTGTGTAAAGGCTGCATGGTGAGCTGTGGTCTAGAGCGAGTGCGCGCGGTGACTTAATTCGGCTCGAATTCGGACTACCTTTTTTGGCTTAAAGTCTGCCATCCAAAATTATGGCCATGTGTGTATTTGTGGACAAAAATTAACTCTGATCGGGAGGGAAAATTTTCGTTCTCGCCTTATTAGAGATGATGGCAATAACTGAAATTATTAGTATTCAAATATTTTTTTATACAATTAAAAAATAGGCTCCTATAGGAAGGACTGTTAGTTTATTTTCCTTTAGTGACCAACATTTTGAGTCTAGTTTTAGTTTAAGTCGAAATCAGTGAGCTACGCTAACGTACGTTTTTTTCGGATTTTACACTTATATTTTTAGTAATTTAAAGGTTACGTTTAGCTTCGTTAGTCAAATGGAAAAAATTGGGACGAGAAAATTAGTTATTAATATT
>LRSR01000251.1:0-16050 GCA_001579985.1 Hypsibius dujardini
AGGCAGGCAGACAGGCAGGCAGGCAGGCAGGCAGACAGGCAGGCAGGCAGGCAGGCAGGCAGGCAGGCAGGCAGACAAGCAGACAGGCAGACACTGATCGAGGCAGATAGGAAACAGTTGCACCGAATGTAGCGCATCTGATATGAATTTTTTTCCTTTTGTTTTGTTTTGATAATGCTTGTAATTTGGAGATCCGGGCGTGAACGTCCTAACGGCCGTTGTTCTGTAATCTAGAGCGTTACTATTTACGCCGCGAACTTGGCCCGATTAGGGTTCATCACGCCACTACGGCTACAGTTCTTGTGAAGATTGTCGCTGATGTCTTCCTGTCTTTTTGCAGATAAAATGTGCGATCAGATCAGCGACGCCGTCCTCGACGCTCACATCGCACAAGACCCCAACGCCAAGGTTGCCTGTGGTAGGTGACTGTGTCTGCCTCTCTGTCTATCTGTAATTATCGGTCTTCCGCGTCGTCGTTGCGCTTTGTTTTGCCTGTGGTCATAAATCGCGGAAATCTACTTTTGACAAGTCACGAAGAATGGTCGGCCTGTATGTGCTTCACAGAGAGCGTCACCAAGACAGGCATGGTGCTGGTGTGCGGAGAGATCACGTCCAACGCTGTGGTCGACTATCAGAAAGTCATCCGCGACACAGTCCGTGAAATCGGCTATGATAGCTCCGAGAAAGGTGAGAGAAAATGATTCTGGATGCTCGTTCCTGAACTTTGATGCTGAACCCGTTCGTTGTCTGTCTGTGCTGCTGTGAACCATGTCTGCCTGCGTGTTTCAGGTCTGGGTCTTTGATTTTTTTGTTATACCGACAAATATAGCCGTGTAGTGTTTGTATTACCTCTTTCATGTGTCTGTGTGCGTGTGTGTGTCTGCCTGTTTTGTCTTTCTCTCTGTCTGTCTGTCTGTCTGTCTGTTTGTCTCTCTTGCCTCCCATGTCTGTCTATTCTCATGTGATGTCTCAGAAAGTTTTCTCTGATTGACCCGATCTACCGTAGACATGTTCTGTTTACCTCTGTTGTCTGCCAGCCGTACACTTGGCTGCCTGAGCAAATGCCTGAGATTGTGTCCACGCTATTGGTCTCTTGTCTGCCTAACGGCTCGATCATAAGCGTGGTCACTCATCTACGCTTATATCTGGTCTGCCTGCTTAAATAGTTTTGTTATTGTCTTTCTTGTCTGTTTTTACTATGGATTGTCTGTTTTCATCCAATGACTTGTCTGTCTGTCTGTCTGTTTATTTTGGAAGCTATGAGCTGTGCCTGTGGCTTGGTGATTAGCTTTCTCAGACATTGTCTGTTCGGCCAGCACCAGCTGACTTGTCTGTCTGTCTTGTGTAACTGACGGATCCGTCTTTCCTTACGCCAGCTGAGCGTCTTTTCACGTTGCAAAACAATATCTCCTGGCCATGTGCCGTAACCGGGGACTGAATTCAGACACTGCCAAGGCATTACACCCATTTTTCTCTCCCGCTGCAGGCTTTGACGGCACGACCTGTAACATTCTTATCGCGCTGGAGCAGCAGGCACCAGAGATCGGCGCAGGTGTCCACCTTGGCCGCAACGAGTTGGACGTCGGTGCAGGGGACCAGGGCATTATGTTCGGGTACGCGACGGATGAGACGGAGGAGGCGATGCCGTTGACGCTGCATCTCTCGCATCGCATGTGCGAGCGCTACTCGGACCTCATGAAGAACGGCACCTTCCCGTGGGCGCGGCCGGACTGCAAGTCACAGGTGGGAGAGAAAATGAAATTCTGGGCCCATTGGTTCAGAAAGAAATCAACACAGGCAGATCGACGCACAGGTAGACAGGCACGCAAACAGACAAACATGCGGATTTGCAGAAGGAGACAGGTATCTGGATAGAGAGACAGACAGAATGATATCCAGACAAACAGAAATACAGACAGACAGCAGACAGACAGACAGACACACGGGCTGAGACAGAGAGATCACAGACGCAGACAGACACTGACTGACAGACAGATTGAGACAGACTAGCAGGGAGACACAAAGAGGTAGTGACAGACAGACAAACATAAGATGACAAACAGGCAGGCATATAACTGTTCTAATTGAAGCCGATAAATAGCAGTCAAGCTGGTTGAAGTTCGGCAATCGAAACTCCTCCTATTTAGCGGAGTTCTTCTGTTTTTTTCTATTGTCTATTTGCTCTGGTTCACACATCTTTCGTTGTCATTTTAGGTCACCGCTGAGTATATCTACGATAGCGGTGCGTGCGTGCCGCAACGCGTCCACACCGTCGTCTTCTCCGGGCAGCATTCCCCCAAGGTCACTCTTGCGGAGTTCCGGCGCGAAGTCCTCGAGAAAGTGATCAAGCATGTCATTCCGGAGCATCTGCTGGACAACGAAACCGTCTACCACATTAACCCCTGTGGCACCTTCATTATGGGGGGCCCATTCGTAAGCCGACTCTTCTCTCACGTGCAGAAGATACACACATGTACAACATCGGCAGCAAGGACAGCAAACAGGCAGACAAGCAGACAAAGCCAGCCAGACAGATACTCCGATAAGACATTCAGTCAGTCAGTCAGTCAGACAGACAGACAGACAGACAGACAGACAGACAACAGATAAACAGACAGACATACGGTTAAATAGACAAAACAGATCCATGGATGCGATAAATAGACTTTCAGACATCCCATTTGCCTTTTTAGAATGATGCCGGATTGACCGGACGGAAGATTATCGTCGACACCTACGGAGGGTGGGGAGCTCATGGAGGTGGTGCCTTCTCTGGAAAGGATCCGACCAAGGTGGACCGATCTGCTGCCTATGCCGCCCGATGGGTCGCCAAGTCCTTGGTCAAGGCCGGACTTGCCCGCCGCGTCCTCGTTCAGGTGTCGTACGCTATCGGTATTGCCGCGCCGCTCTCCGTCAGTATCTTCCACTACGGCTCGTCCAAATACACCGAACGGGAACTGTTGGAGATTGTCCAGAAGAACTTTGACCTGCGTCCCGGTGTGATCATGAGGTAACAATTCGTGCCATATATCAATCAATCCACTGAACACTGCGCGAACGGAGAATAATTGGTCATACAAGACTCGTTCTTTTCCACATGTACGAATTTGTTCGTTAAATGCAGATTAATTTTGATTTTATAGAAATTTTACGATTCAATTTAAATTTGAAGATTATGAATTACGGTGTATTCTTTATACTAAACCCGGCAAATAAATGTTCGTGACCATTTTTAATGGGTTGGTTAACTGGAAACGACAACTGAATGTTTTCGTTTAAACCTTTTTAACGTTTGACTACTTTATAGTGAAGCAAAGGCTTTTCAGTTTTATATACAAGATGAATTTTATTTTTGCTGATTCCTAATTTAGTCTAATTTAAATTTTAAATTTAAGTGACAGTTTTGGAAGTTACTTTTAATCGTGTATTGGATAAATACCGTCGGCAATGCACCCAATCAGTCAATCAACCGCTGTATTTGCTTTGGATTTGACCGAGCTGCAGTTCCCGTCCATTTTATTCTTTCTTTCCCCAGGGAGTTGAGCCTGAAACGCCCGATCTACAAGGAAACCGCCAGCTACGGACATTTCGGTCGGAAGCAGTTCCCCTGGGAGGTCCCGAAGAAGATTGTGCTGTGAGCGGAGACTGCAAGGAAGAGATGAACGTTTGTTGGCCTGTGGATTTCGCGTCTGGCTTTTGTTGGTTATTTTGACGTTTGTTTGGGCAGTAGCTGTATGCACGGCAATGGATTTTGCGAACTCAACGGAGATTGGAGAGACAGTTATTAACGTTTTACTATTTTACTCTACTTCACACGGACTAATATTATTTTTGGATTTTGGGATACAATCGTTTGACCAAGGCGGGTTTACCCACTCAGCAGTGATATACGGCCTTTTCCATGGCAGCGTTAGTTTTTTTGCCTTGCCAAGCCCCTTAAAACCTGCTTGTTCTTTCACCGACGTAGATATGTAACCGACAACGGAATTCCATAAAGACTAGTACTACGGATAGACTGCATCCTTCTGTTTACTTGTCTGCCTGTCTGTCTGTCTTAAAGTCTCAGTATCTGCCTGTCTGTCTGTCTGTCTGTCTGTCTGCCTGTCTGCCTGTCTGCCTGTCTGTCTGCCTAGTCCCTCTGTCTATCTCTCTGTCAGTCTATTTGTCTTTATAAGTCCGTGTGTGCATGTCTGTTTCGCCACCAATGTGCCTGCCTTTTTGTGGGGTCCCTTAACTGTTCCACCTAGCTGTAGTCATGCGATAGACCATTACAACATCTTCCTAATTAATCGTCACCTTTACAAACGCTGTGAAAGTCCAAGCTATCACCTGAAAGAAGCTGCTATCACAGAATAATGCCGCAGAACCAAAGCGAGCAAAAACAATGACACATTCGTGGGTCTTCCTCAAAGGTCGATGTACAGCGAGCCGTCTTCCGGCCGAATGTACCCGATACCAATCAAAAGAATATCCATAATGGTCCAAACACCCAGGCCACCGAAGCTAAAGAGTTTTCCCACACCCTCCTTCCAGTGGCCCAGGTAGAAGCGATCTCCTCCGAAGCCGCCGACGGTGACGCTGAGGAGCATGGCGGTGGACCACCGGTAGCCGGATGAGAAGTTGCACTTGTCCATCTTGTAAAATGTGCGATGGCCTGAACGACAATGAAGATGAGTTGAGCGATGACTCAGGCTATCGACAAACGCAGACAGAATAAGGCACAGAAACAGACAGCCACAGACAGACAGACAGACAGACAGACAAACAAACAGACAGATAGACAGACAGACAAACAAACAGACATCTTGTAACCAGAGAGTAAAACAGGTAGAACGCAAACCGCCAACCAACCAGGCAGACAAACAGGCAGACAGACAAATAAACAGACAAAGAGACTCGTCAGATAGATAAGACAGACAAATATATACACTTTACAGACAGATACAGATAAAGATAGACACAGAGAAACAGACAGACAGAAAGTCAGATAGACAGACTTGCAGAAATGCTGACAGGCAAATGGACAAAGATAGACAGCCAAGACGGTTGGAACAGTCGTCTACGAGCTGTATTAACGGATGCTGTCGTGGGAGTCAACTGTTTTACCCAGACAGACGACGTCATGGTTGACGGTGCAATTGGTACGATGCCGAAGGTTGAACGGCAGTCCAGCAACGTGACAGTTGGTCGGAGCGATGCAGGTGTGTTCGGTGATTTCGGTTTGGTAACAAAAACGACACGGTGCAGTGAATTCGAACGCGGTCTCACCCTATCCATTAGAGGTGGAAAAAAACCAATGAAGAAATGAAGTCATGGACCGCATGGCAGCATAACGTATCACATTCCATTGGTCTTTTTATTGTTTTAATACATTATCCTTGGTCTGTCTGTCTGTCTGTCTGCCTGTCTCTCTGTCTCTCTGTCTGTCTGTCTGTCTGTCTGTCTGTCTGTCTTTCTGTCTGTCTATCTTTCCTCTCTTGTTTGTCTGTTTGTTTGCCTGCCTGCCTGCCGGTCTGCCTGCCTGTCTTACTGTCTGTCTGTCTGAAGACAAGCATCCCACCAATCTATCTTTCTGCAAACCACGATCCCCGTTGAGACAAACCTGGCAGCGAACTTCTCTCCCCTTCAGCCGACACAAGTACGTCGTCAGGTCTCCATAAGTACAATTGGGCGCCTGGCCTAGTCCGATGTCGTATTTCACATGACAGTTGAAGCAATGAGCAGATAGGTTCTGACAGGAAATGCCGGATTCCGAGCAGTGTGGTGTGAACGGCAGACTTGGAATCTCAGATCCCGGTGTTGACTGTTGCTGTTGGCTGGCAAAATGCCGCGCGAGCAAATCTCGGGCTAGGTGCATAAACTCTTCATTGTGGGGAACTTTCGCTAAGCCCTTGAAATCTGGAAAGAAAAAATTACAGATTGTAATTTCAAATTTGGTTATTTGAAGTGATTGATTGATTGATTGCTGACTCGAAGGCAAGTACATGGAAAAGGCAGGTAACGATTGATTGATGTATTGACTGGCACCAATATTTCTTACAGTACGAGTTTCTCGTACACGCTTTCAAATAACATTTCAAGTATGAGTCTCAAACTATAAAACCGTGCTTTCAAACAGCTTCTGAAAATAATTTAATTTAGCTAGAGATACAGCATATATGTACAAGAAATAATCAGAATACAATTCGTGATTATTAAAATTTCATCACCTTACATTCAATTAATTTAAATTAATTTAAATTTCTAAATATATGTACAAGAGATTTTAGAGTCATATTTGCATATATGTCAAATTGATTTCAAAAATACAATTGACAATTAATTAACTATCAATTAATTAGTTTAAACTGAATTGAATGTTTTTTTTCTAATCTAACATTCAATCAAGAAAACGTGTTTGTTGAAATAAATTCAAGAATAGGATAATATTTAAATAAAAATCTGCCGATCAACTTAAAAATACAAAAATCAGTAAATCACGAACATGAGCTTATTCATTTTCATGTAAATTAATAGCAATGGTTTCATCCATGGGTTGATTGATTGACTGATTGTGAAGAAACACGATCATTCATGTACTTCTCCATTTGATTGATTGATTGTGAAGAAACACGATCATTCATGTACTTCTCCATTTGATTGATTGATTGCCGTAAAAGTACTGAAATTTTAAAGCTACCTTTTGACGGGCCTAGGAGCGATGCCTGGTCACTGGGTGTGCTGAAATGAGATGCTCCGTCGATGAGCGTAAGGGAGATGAAAAATAAAGTGGTAATTGGAGACGAAAAACGCCAGGAAAAATGGGAAAACCAAGACGGCATCGCATTGGAATTGAAAAAGTGCTTTTTAAAAAGGAAGCCTTTTCACCCCGTTCGGATCGCGAAGTATAACAAGTCGTCAGAAACGCCAGCCGACAGGGAGCTCTCGGAGTTTCATGCTGCGAGCTAAAGGTCTGGGGAAATGGTGGAAAGATGGAACGCAAAAAGGAAGAAAATATTGAAGAAAATTATCAACACGTGCAATTGGGTTTGTGCCGCCCGACGCACCATATTTACAACTGTCACGCACGGCTCCTCAAATTGCGCGGGCCAGAGGACCTGGTACAGATTAAATGATGATTCGCTACTCGGGAAAAAAAGGATTTTTTTCCGAGACTCCATAAAAATTAAATTTTTCAAAATTTGCCTTTTTCAAATTTCAAGTACCGATTTTGCGCCCTAACATTACCAAAACATATGAGCGTGATTTCCTGGAAATGGTCTGCAACACATTCAGCCACTCAATCAGTCAATCAATCGAGACATTGCCATGTCACTATTTCACTTGTATTTGCTTAACATTCTGGGGTCTTTCTGGGGTCTTTCTGGGGTCTTCCCTAATTAAACAGTGACACCACTCGTCCGTCATTCGTTAAGCGTCAACGTTTTCTGCTGGTTATCAATACATGAAAATGGCTAAAAACTAAATACCAGATAATTGGTACCTTTATTCAAGTACCATGTGTACACTTACTTTTGAGACAAACTTCAAATGCGCACAACGGCTCTCCCTGACCCTCCTATTTCCCTCCTTCAACAGGGAGAGCCGTTGTGCGCATTTGAATGTAGTCTCAAAAGTAAGTTTACACATGGTCATCACTGTTGGTCGCCTTCTCACATCACGCGAAAACTGTCAAATATGACGGAATTCCGCTGTTGCAGTCACAAAATCTGCAAATCAATAACCTCAACTTTTCTAGTCACATATTAATCTTTAAGTTTCAAAACTGGTGAGGTTTTCAAAATTGGATAAATAGAATTTGGAAATGAAAAAGGAAAGTGAAGTTAAGCAGCTCCAAGTCGGCATTTTCACAGCAGTGCATGTGGTCGGTAACAGGCTAACAAAATGCAGCTTACGCGAAGGTTAGAATAACGATATCTTTCAGAAAAAGATATTTTAACTGAAAATTAACAAATTAACAAATTAACAAAATTAACAAAATTAACAATTTGACAAATTAACAAATTTGAAATTTAAGGATTTAATAATTTGAAATTTAACAATTTGCTCAATAGATTTGCCAAGAACAAGTGTTTGATTGTTGTAGTAATAAAGGAGGCATACAAAGACCACAACCAGCGAAGCATTCCGAGAGACTTCCCGGCCCACAGTTGCGGCATTCGCGCGAGCGTACACGGTTTTTTGCTGGCTGTTTCTGCATTTTTACGACGGCGTACGTAAGAATGACAAAAGACTCTCTATCTGCGACTCATAGCTTGCAATCCCTCGGAAGAAATCGCTCAACAATTAATTAGCGTACTCGATTGCAAGGACCGACGTAACTGTTAAAGCATTCGCAGTACAAACATACTCACAGGGTGTGTATAAAACGAGCGGGTCCCTTCACCGCGGCCAAGCAATTAGAGACGGCATTAAGTCAAATCACGCATTAGTCTGATCGCAGTACAGCAGAGGTGAATTATCCTCCACGGCCAGTCGATATTTTAAACTTTTCAAAATGGCCCACTCGGCTGTGGCTTTTTTGGTGCTGATTGTGGTGGTGGTAGTGGTCAATGGTGCGCCTCTTACAAAATCATCCAGGGTAAAACGTGGAGGCGATTACTACAGTTCGGGGGATTATAACGGCGGGTATGGGGGCGGGTATGGAGGTGGCGGATATGGAGGTGGCGGGTATGGCGGTGGTGGATATGGCGGATATGGCGGTGGTGGTTATGGAGGCCATGGAGGCTATGGTGGCGGAGGATACGGAAGAAACTACGGTGGCGGTAAGGAGATTTTGCCTTTAATTCCAGACTGCACGATATGTGCAATTAGGCATCATACTTAGCTATAAACGCTGCCTAAAGGTCCTTTGAAATATTGATGGCAAAAATTAAAAGCAAACGAAAAATTGGTTTTTTTAGCAAGCTAAATTTAGTCATCTAAGACTTTTAGTTTGGCTTCGTTTAAATATGAAAAGCACCATACCTTAGCTGACACCTTTAGTCCAGGTTTAGTTGAGGTTAGTTGTCCAGTTTATTTTTTTTGAAAACTACATTTTAAGTAGAAAGTTTATTTTATTATTATTATTAACTGAAGAATATAAGGTCAAGAGATTTAGGAATTGATTCGATTTAAGAATTGACTTTTCCAAAGTTTTAATGTCATTATGCTAAAGTATGTAGCTGTTTAATTGCCGCCTCGGGCAAATGTTTAACAAAGGTCCAATTGGCTGGGACAATAATTTCGTTTCGAAAAGTACTTTTAGATTTTTCGTTTCATGAGTTTAGGATGAAATTAAGGCAAAAACCACTTGACAGAATCATTTTTATGTATATTAAGAATTGCTAATGCAGTTTGCATCAGTAAGGTATTCACATCGCCGAAAAATTGCGAGGGCAAAGCCAGAGTTTCAAGTGGTTTTAGAGTTAGAGTTTAAGTGATTTTTCCCCTCGATGCGCCCATTGCTCAAAATAACTGCATCCTCCGGTTTTCGACATACATAGATTTATTGATTAATCCAACGATCGGCAGATGCGTAGTACGGCTTTCTTGAGAAGGCAGTTTCTTATTGAAAGAAATGAGAACTGCCCCCTTTCCCCGCAGCACCAAAAATAATTACATATACATCAAGCTCCCAGTTTAAATGGGGAGCACGTTTGCTTTTGGTCCAATTGCAGAAGCAAAAAGTGCCTTCGGAGCAACCCGGCAAATCAATTGGATAGGAGCAATAGCCCTAATTCTCTTCCCCCCCCGCACACAACTATACTTCTGATAATCAGATGAAAGATTAAAAAAACATTTTAACCACTGATCGATGAGCTTGCATCGCTATGAATTTGATTCCCAAAGTCAGCTTCGAGTACAGTATTGCATTTGGACACACTAACTGCAGGTTTTTCCTAATAATGTTGCTGTAATTAAATGATTAGGTAAATCTTGTTATTATAGGTTACGGGGGCGGTTACGGGGGAGGTTACGGTGGCGGTTACGGCGGAGGCTACGGTGGCGACTACTACTATCCGGTGTACTACGACAACACCTTTAACACCGTTGCCGAAGCGGTACGTTATTTGTAATCGTGACTCTTCATCTGCCGATTCTCGGGAATGAATAGAACATTATCACCCTATATTGTTTGTTTTACGTGCCGTTTATTTCACAGCTCATCCTTCGGGAACTGTTGTTCTAAGTCTGGACCCCCCCCCCGACAATAGTGTTCGTAATGGCTGCAGCATTCCTCAACTCCTCCTCTGACAAGAAGCTATATAACGTCATGATTCGGAACGAGCCCATGCATAGTTGTGATAGCTCTTTTATGTATTTTCCTTCATGCTTGCGTTGAATCGTTATTCGGCGACTGGTCTTGTACTTTTTACAACCCAATTCTTGTTTGACGTCTGATCCAATTTGGCCATTCTACTGGAAGCATTGTGAAGTCTTCATCCTCCTGCGGTGTAATCATTTGTTATTATCCCACTGCTTTTTCCAGTATCCGTTAACGTTCGGTAATGTGGCAAAGAGGGCAATGGCATCCTCGTATAGACATACTCAATTTGGGCTGAGGCTACAAGTCCCACTCCCATTCCCCCTTCTTGTCCCCTCCCACTGTCGTTTTTTCGATGTTGACCGCTGTTCTCTAAATTAATAAATTGAAGATTGATTTTTTGCAATCCCTCCATTCCTCCAATCCCTCCACCATTCCACATTTTTTCTGAAATTTCCAAAACAGAAAGTTGTGGAATGATTGAAGTTTCTGATAGATCTTTTTCCGAGTCATTTGGCGCTATTTTTGAGTGAGCCGCGTCAGTTTTTGTGAATGCTTAAATTCCAGCCGTCAATTAAGACAACGTCAATCAATTCAGTTTTCTCCTTTTTTTGGTTGAGGAATTTTTTCCCCTATTTTTGTTTCGACGTGTCCCTTCTCTTTTGAGTTAAGAGAAGTACAATCAATTTATACACCTTCACGGATTTTGAGGCGTAAACTAACGGCCCAGAGTTGCTTGTTTCCATGGGATTTCTCTACTGCGATTTATAGGGCCAAATCAATCGATCAATGCAACGGTAATACTGAGTTAAAATAAATAAACTGATAGGGCTATATCAATCAATCAATCCACAATAACTACAACGCATAAAGTAGATCATATTTACGGCGAGCGGCTTTTAACAAAACATACGCATAAATCGTCGAAACATGCGAAAAATCAGAAAATCAACAAAAAATATCTAGAAATTTTGGAAGGAAGAAATGCAAGAGATGGCTGAAAAAATCATTTTGACTTAAGTTCAAGAGGGATACAAAATACACAAACATACAGGGAAAAAGGGTTCAGAATTAACCTCATGCACGCAAATGGCTACAGTCAACTCCCTTGCCAACGGATTCCCACCTCCAATAGATTAATGGAAAGTGAAATGAATTTCCTAATCCATGTTAATGTTTGGCAGAATGGAAAACATAAAACTAAAACGTGGATCTATCCGGGAAATACAAAGGCTAACTTTTGAAAATAGCGTAAATACAGATCGCATTTTTTGCTTATCCACGTCACGTGACTATTTTTACCGCTGTGAACTGAAGTGGCAAACAGAACCTCCCTAACCCGTCGCATTCACCACACGTCCTCTACGCATCCATTTACAACTCAAAAGCAGCACCTACCTCCTCGTTTAACATCTCATTGATGAGATTTGTTTATTTTAAAAAGCAGCTATGCGAAGCAGTGCAAGTTCAAAACGCTCCTCACCATCGGAGCATTTCGTACTCTGTTGTTTTGTGAAGCCGTCCGTTGGTCAGTCAACCGGAACCCACTATACTCCTACACACTGCAGTCTGCGCGCCATGCCTGTAATGCACGTAGTCAAATCACTGTTATTTTGCGCTTTACTTTTTACCCCCACGTGTTTGAATACAATTACGCCCTATCTCGGGCTTTTTTAGTGCTTACAATCATTTACATGGCCAACCCGCTGGTCACCGCGCCCTGCAACTGGGTCAAACAGCTCAGGCACAGCTACCTACCAACTCGTCTAGGCTGAAGTGAATATGACATAACAAAGGCGAGGGAAAAAATGGTGCATCTGTCCATCTGCCATGGCATAAGAGAAAGCTGCTTTCTCACTGATACCTCTGCTCAAGATCAATTTACTTCATCTTGATAATGTTCCAACCTTACAAGTGTGTTTTGAGCCCTGATGGGTCCTCACCTTAATGGCTGTTCTCCCTAGCCATTCCCAACTGTCTTTCGTAAGCTTGGCGTTTCGTCTGACCTTCTTCCTCACTAATGCAGGAGCCATCGAGGCATTTTTGGTACCCTCGGGGGGCGGGATTGGCAATGCCCTCGTTGGACCAACGAAACTGTACGGCCTGTTAGACATCCTGTCCAAAGTCCCCGCCGGATTGTACCAACCTGCTGGAGCGGCGGGTACTTACGTCGCAGCAGCTACCCCTGCTCCGTATGGCGACACCCACGTGGTTGTAAAGTATCCTCCCGCCGTACCATACCAAAATCCCGTACCACCGCTACCGATCGTTCAGAGCCTCGTAATATCCGCGGCACCACCGACCTACGTCACGAAAACCAATGATGAGAAGTACCCCAAGGTGGGGCAGTACGCAGTCGGTCCATACCAAGCAACGACCCCTGTCCCGGATTATGGATCACCCGATCAATATACAAGAAGGCCTCATCATCATGGGCCACCACCGATTTTTGTGGAGAATAACCCTTTCCCGCCGCCTCCGTATGGGAATGGTCCAACGATTGTTAACCCACAAAACAACGGGTACATACCCCCACCTCCAGGGCCAGGACCTATCATTGGCTTTTATCCCGGACCGGGTGTGCAACTGAATTACAATGGTGGACAGTACTACGGGACTACACCTTTCAATAACTACCACGGTACGACGGGCTATGGTAGCAACGGTTACCAGCCGCCACCGTTACAACTGGGACCACCGCTACCGGTGCAGACATACGGAACTACCAGTGTGGTCAATCCGCCACCGGTCTCAATTGCCATTTCACCGGTGTTTTATGTTCCATCGACTGTAACAACAACGCCTTGTTATGACAAAAAGGATTCGGGATATGGTGGCTCGCATACTTTGGACTCGTATCAACCGCCTGTTAGGGATCGTCCTTACAGTAGCGGGCAGAAACCTAGTGCGTCGTACGGTGGGAGTGGTGATTCGTACGGTAACAACGGTGGCGGTAGCAATGGTTACAAAAAAGGCGGCTCGAACAGTTACGGTTATGGTGGAAACTCGCAAGCTTATGCTGCAATCCCAACCATTCCGTATCCTCCGTCCGTACCTCTACCGACTGCGTTTTATCCATCGATACCCTCTCAGTCTGGTCCGTACAACCAAGGTTATCCGGACGGCGGTTACGGGTATCAGCAAATTGGCGGAAATTATGGAACACCGGGTTACGGGAACCAGGGTTCGAATTATGGGAACCAGGGTTCGAATTACGGAAACCAGGGTTCAAATTATGGGAATCAGGGTTCGAATTACGGAAACCAGGGTTCAAACTATGGGAATCAGGGTTCGAATTACGGGAACCAGGGTTCAAATTATGGGAATCAGGGTTCGAATTACGGGAACCAAGGTTCGAATTATGGGAACCAAGGCGGCGGAACCTATCAATTGGTGACTGAAACAGGGTCAACACCATATCCGGCCAACGTTTTCATCTCGGGTGGTCAAGGCCCGTATGTTCCCTCCGAAGCATTTCAAGATTACCAGAAACCTTCCTATGGCAGCAATGTCACCCCGGATTATGGTGGAAGTACAGGGGATTACGGCGGTGGATCGGGTGGATATTCGAAAACGCAGCAGTATAGCTCCGGGAACGGATATGGCTCGACATCAGGAAGTGGTCCGCAATCGTACGATCCACCAAATGTTTACCAACAACCCGGTCCGAGTGTCCCCTACGACCAATCCGGACCAATTGATTACAGTGGTAGTGGTGGGTCGTATGGGTCCCAGGGAGGGTATGGTGATTTTCCGGACGCGAAATCTCCTGGTTTGTTGACTCAGCTAAATACATACGGAACACGGTTGAATAGCAACGGGAAACTTTCGTTAAATGGAGGAGGCCCTGGCGGTCGGCCGTTTTTGTTCACTGCTGGACAGTCTGCAGATTTGCCTGGTGGTGGGTCAGTTTTGGATGGGGGCCTTGGGAATCGGCAAGGAGTTTTTGATTCCCTCTCTTCGTCGCTCAACAGTTTGGGAACAGTTTCCGATTCTGATGCTGTAAGCATTTTATTTTGCCATGAAAATGTGTGATATTTTCATGCGTTAGAATTATTTACAATCTCACACTTGTTATTTGCAGATAACTGCACTAGCTATTAACACCCTGCTGGAAAGGGGTTTACAGGGGCAGTATCCATCGAACCGTCAAGTCGAACCGACCACGGCACAGCCGAGTAAGATTCCCAGTGCTGTGCTTCACAATTGCAAAACCACAAGAAAGGCTTTCTATCATCAATATAATCGTGAAAAATTATGGAAATGTGCTTTTTCCTGCAGAAGTTTTAGCTTCTCCTTCAAAGGTGGACCCTTCCGTGGTGCGGTGGAATGATTTCTTCAACGTACCGTTCAGACGGCCGATCATCCGGTAGCTGTTCAAACGGTTTTGAAGCTTGAGCAATGTGTCATTAATTCTCAACAACTTTCGTTATTAATTTCAGACTACACTTGGGTTCATCAGAAACCGCCTGACCAATTCGACAACTCTGTCCTAATCTTCGGAAAGCCCAACAGACATGCGTAGAGAGGCGATCAAGAGTTGCATTCATCCATGCTCGCTCTTTTTCTTTTGTGTTTGACTGTGATATTGCTGCGAAAACATTCTTTTTTTCGTCTGTGGATGGACTCAACAAACGTGAGATAGAGAGACACAGTCGTCCCCACATTGTTCTCCGGTCACGTGCTTTTTACTGCATAAAAAATTAGTCAAACTCCGCCTCCAAATGCACACTTCAGGTCAAGCAAACCACACCCACTAACCAATCAAAAACGTCCGACACTTTAAATCATCAAAACATCAAAAAATACTGAGTGAATCACAAATATTAAAGAAGAAAGAACAGGAATTGAAACCGGGATTTGCTTTCTTCGAGTCATATTCAATAATTTAAAGGCAAGAAAAAAGTCTTGTCCGGAGGGCAGGGAACTTCTGATAGCTGTAGAAACAGCTGTTCGGTGAATTTGAGACAACCCCACAGGCTCACATAACATTACTGTACGTGCGACTTGACAGAGACTTGTCCATGTCAGGAGCGCCCGGACGGAAGGGGGGGGGGCAAAGTGGCAATTCCCCTTACATTTTTTGCATTTGATAGGGAATCAGAGAGAGGGTGGGGGTAAAAGGGCAGAGAGGGAAATTTGCTGCCTAAGAGTTTGAAACCTTCGCGCGCTCTTGATCCAAGTTCAAGGGACCGTTGGAATTCAAAGCATTTGTAAGCTCTTGCTATTGCATCAGATATAAGGGCTTCTTTTGGCCCAGCTTCGATCAAACACTGCAGCTGTGAGGTACACAATATTCAAAAATGGTCTAAAATTTTTACTTAACTTAACTTAAACAGCTTTCTCGTAAATATTTTGAAATTATATAAAAAAGTGCCTTTCACCTCTTTGCCCATCCCCATCCCCCCACCCTCAGGGGTCCTAGATCACATCTCTAGAGAGGACTCCACCCTTTTTTGACAAGCTATTGGCCAATGATTTCAATGTTTTGTGGTCTTACTTTTTCAGTTATCAACTATGTCCCCCAGATGTGGATCGCATCAATTGTGAAGAACTTTACAGCTCATCCTTCCAAACGACTCCAGACCCAGTAATCCGTCGAATGATTCGTTTTCAGTTCTTCAATCCATTTGTCTACTGCATCGGAGGACAGCAAAAGCTCATTAGCCAACGTCAAGACGAAATAATGGCCTCCCAATGGATTCAGAGAACGGACCTCGATCCTAATCATGATCCGATCAGAGTGGCGGAGGACCTGAAGACGCGCTGTCGGTCGACCATTTTTACAAGCAAGAAAAAAGCAT
>LRSR01000252.1:0-13583 GCA_001579985.1 Hypsibius dujardini
CGAGAATAAGGACGAGGATGTGGAAGAGGTCCCCGTAGATCTATTTGTACTAGAGTGGTAGCTAACTGCTTCCACTGCAGCTGGCTCTGCCTGGCATCCCTCGGCTGCGGCGGCGACTCCCGCGAATGCAGTCGTGTAGTTGGCCCCTGACAGTTGTAACCCGGTCGTCCCCCGGCCGTCGACGGAAACCATATCGTTTTTCCTCCGCGCGCACTCTCCTTACCCCCCGGCATATCCTTTCCCTCGAGAGACACACGCATGCTGCCTCAGTGCAGTCAGGACGCAAGGAACGCGTCTTCAATCTCCTGACAGTTCGGTGTATCATCTCATCTTTGGATCTTTTGATCATGGACTGCAGTTCGTGCTGTTTACTGGGTCTTTCGCGACTTGCCTCGACACTTCACAACCCGGAATACTCCTCCACATCGGACTGCACTGCTTGCCAAATCGGATCTTAATCTGTATTGTTCTGCTCTTCTTCGGGCGAATTCCATTTTCAAATCTGCAAGACATGTAAGTAATGTTTTGCTAAATATCATGTGTAAATGCATTTGCTCAAAAGTATCTGCTAAAATAGACGTAATCTGCTCGCTTGTGGGACTTTATAACTCGGTGTTCAGACGTTATAATGCCGTACAGTTGATTACAGTAGCTGGGCATACGACCAGATAATCACACATTCATCTCATAATCATGCGATTGTCTGCTCACATTTATCGAATTTACATGGCAGATCATTACAGTAGAAATCGAATTTACATGACATTTCCCCCTGCGACTATTGTTTCCAACTAATTGTAAGTAATAATCACTCAAGCTTGAGAAACAGTTAGAATCAGCTGTAAAATCAGGGCTTTCGTTCCAACTCATTATCCGACAATTAACGATCTTTTTTCACGACCATCGAGAGGTTTAACTCTCAGTCCAGTGCAGTCCAGTGCAGTGCAAACAAATATAATCACGTGGAAAGCACTTCTTTAGTAAATGGTCGTGGTTGGTGGCTGGATGTGGTTGGTGGCTGGATGTGGTTGGTGGGCTCGACGTGGCTCGTTATAAGTAGTTACCGTATCATTACGTTTCCAACCTAAGCATGATGCTATGTACGGGATAGTGCCCCATTGAAGACCACACATGGTTTTTGTCGCACGTCGATTTCCGGTTTCCCGAGGAGCGGAAACGATCTTTCGGTCTTAAATTATGCAAAGCTCGTCTTGTCGTACAGGGAATTTAGCTCGCCCGTTCAGACACACTGTGCAGGAAAGTCTCAAATGTCGCAATTCGGGCGCACGCAGAAAAAAACACTCGCCAGAATCTCCCAACTGGACCGGAGTAAATCGGATTTATTCCCGTCGATCGATCCGGCAGAGTTAAGGAAGGGAAAGTTTGTTTGTTTTGCAATTGTGCAGTTGGTACTCAGACTCCTAAAAGAGATTTCCAGTCCATTAAGGAGCCTTTTTGTCAGTGGAAACCGGGGTCGAGTTCCCGGCACTTTCATGCTCCACTGTATGCGAGAATACAGTCACGGACTGGCGCAGCTGCCTGTCGATCACAGCCAGAGCAGCAGCAGCAGACGGACCAGCTCCGAACTTCGTGTTTTTGTGTACCACATCCTTCACACACAGGAAGAAGATTGCAGAAGTCACATAAGCGATGACAGACCGCACATTATCGACCCACTGCGCCGCTCTCGCCGTGGAGGCAACGCCCTATAAGACTGTTCACTACCAATACGGAAGATGATTAATCCATGCCGACAGGATTCACTATCGGGGAGGATTAATTTTTTTGACGAACAATATAAACAGGTCATTGTGCGCAGTGTCTTTCAATTTCGGGTTCACTGTATTTACTGTAGTGTAGAACATTAGTGTTCAAGGTACTAGGCTCCCTATCGTGGGAAATTGTCATGTACTGGGTGGAAGTCAAAGAGGCCATCGAGGATACTCAGTAGTGAATGAAGAGGAGAGAGCAGCGGCACTTAGCGCCACAAACTGCCAATGATACGCTCCGCTTCGCCTCGTGAAGAATCCAATCCATATAGCTCTTCACAAGTCTACCACCATCAGACCATCAGTGTTCGCATGGTCCCTCCCCTGGTTAAATTGCGCCGTGTGAATTACTAACTCAATTATCTTCTGCAGCAGCAATACTACCTGAAACCACTGCCATCTTTGCTATCAACCCAAACTACAGTTATGAACCCAAACTATCGCGATACATCTGTTGAAGAAGGTCTCATCTGATCGTCCGGTCGCGATACATCTGTTGAAGAAGGTCTCATCTAATCGTCCGGTCACTCATAATACAACGGTGTACAGGACTCATAGAATCAGGCCCCGTGCGAACCTACCAGCACTTCACTCATTTTTTGCGACCGGTCAACTACTATTCGATAAAGCCGGAAGATGCTTTTCCAGTCAGTCTGGCAGGCATTGCATGCCATATCACGTCGAAATTGATATTTTTCTCATTAACTGGCCACTGTTTGTCTAAGATGTATAAGCAATGATTGCGGGATCTGTGATTTAACCCTTCCTTCCTTCCTTCCTTCCTTCCTTCCTTCCTTCCTGCTTCCCTTAGCAAAGCTCATCCTCCCCCTTTTCCATAGCCTCGCCCTGTATACAAGCACAAGCCAAGGAGAAGAAAAAAATTCCGGCTATGTCTGCGGGGGAACCATTCAAGTGGCAGCAAAGTCCGTCGAGCCGTGTGTGTACGTGTTCCGATTTAGAGCGTTTGCCTTCTGGCGCATTTTCCGCCTTTCTGCAGACAGCCCATGCAGGCAACAGTGTAGACAGGACGCAGGCCCGCACATCGTTATTGCCGTTCCAGAAGCATGTTAATGGATTAACTTTTACTCGCTCAATCCGCTTTGCGAATCTCGTTTTTTGACCCTCCCAGCAATCGCTCCCTTTATTTATTTTCTCTTTTGCGCAGCTCTTACACTCTTATTACACGTACACGCCTAACGTTCTTTTCTGTTTTGTCCGTAGTAGTGGTGGTGGTAGTGGTGGTAGCAGCAGCAGCAGCAGCAGGATCATCATGTCTTAACTACTGATCGAACCGCGGGGAACTCTGGATTAGCGACAGAGGGCTCTCTGGAAATCATGTCCCACCGGCCTCATTTGAATTACCCGATGCAGCAAAGGTCACACGCGACATCCTGCCCTGACTTGCGCTCCCATTTGGACGGTACTGCCCTGGCCACCTTTTGAATCCGCTTTGGTGTAATCGGATCGCGCCTCGACCATCGCCACTTCCGGATGTCGAGATTGATTGTTGCCTGTGATGATGGATTACCGCCGCCTCTGGTGTTGCCGGGTACTTATGCCTTTTGTCATCACCCTGGCCGTGTACGGCCTCGACAAATGTAAGTTTATATTTTGCACACATTTTAAATACACCACCCAAAAGATCTGCCTCACATGAAACAGAACGACTGCTTACGTTTCCTCTTAAAGTCGAACTGACCAAGCGCAGATTAAGTATTTCAGCCTTTGTCTCGTTTCTGTTCCTTTGCCCTGATCTTCCTCAATTTCTTCTTCACTCCGATTGAGAAAGACACACGTAGACACTCGCAGTTTGGTATACCCGACAATAAGAGCCCTTTACTGGGAAAAAGGATACCCACCATTGCGTCCTAATGACCAACCTGGTCGCGTGTAAGGTCCTTCCGTTCCCTCCAAAAAAGTACATCCGTACCCTTCAAAAAATTACATCCGTCCCCTCCAAAAAATTACATCCGTCCCCTCCGAAAAAGATACATCCGTACCCTCCGAAAAAGTACATCCGTACCTTCCAAAAAAAGATACATTGGGTTATATTCTTCTGTTTTGTGCCATGGCCGATCTTTGTCATTAGAAATCTGACATTCATCGATGAAAGTCATTAATGCTCTTCACATTTGATAGGCTCAGGATCTGCTGACGAGGAGAGACTCGTTAAGGAACTTCTCAGCAAGTACAGCCGGCTCACCCGTCCTGTGCGCCACACGAACGAGACCGTTCAGGTCGAGTTCACGCTCATCCTGTCCTTGCTCATCAACGTGGTAAGTGAAAATGAAATTGGCATATGCTAGAAACGGTCCAACAAAAAACGTCATGAATATTACCGTGTGCACCGGGACATTCGCAATCGACGGTCATGTTTGCTATTCTGATTGCAGCAAGAGCGGGAACAAGTAATGAAGACCAACGTCTGGTTGCAATACGTAAGTGCCTAGCAGTCCATCAAGAGACGAGTCATTTCACACTTGGCTTGGGATAGGGAGCACGATTGGACTTTTTGGCGAACTGTCAAAATGCAGAATGTTATGATACATGACAGAGAAGAGTCATTCCTGCCTTCATACCATGGCATGTACACTTGCACGGGACGTTGCTTAATTCGAGGCGTCTGTTTTTCCTTCCTTCTCGGTGGTGTGTCCGGCCACGCAGAAATGGGTCGATCCCCAGCTGACATGGGATCCCGCTAGCTACGGAGGCATCACATCGATCCGGCTGCCGTTGGATAAAATCTGGATGCCCGATGTCGTTCTCATCAATAAGTGAGTGCGAGAGTGCAGTAATTTATGTAGTTATCCTCTGCAAACCTACTAAAAGAAGAAAAAGAAGTAAGAAGTGCCCTATTGTTCAATTCGATACATTTTTTGCCCTCGTTCTTTCCCCCCAGCGCGGATGGCAAGTACACGGAAAGCTACAAATGCAATGTGGTGGCGTATTATGATGGGAATTTGCTGATGGTGCCGCCGTCAATCTACAAATCTACCTGTGATATTAATGTGGATAATTTTCCGTTCGACGTGAGTATTGCAATTGACCGTGTAAAATGGGCGAAAAAAATTCGCCGAAGCGGGCCGCGTGCTTCCTGTCCGCCTGCATTCTACACTCATGCGCCCCATTGATTGCAGGAACAACGCTGCGAAATGAAGTTCCAGTCGTGGACGTACAACGCGGATGAAGTAATGTTGAACTTTGAGAAGGATAAACTGCCGAGGATCGAAGAGTCAAGCTACCAAGAGAGCGGCACGTGGAATCTCATCGCCGCACCCGGCACAAAAAACACATACCGGAAAGGCCCGAACGAGCCGATGATGGTGGACCTCACGTACAAGATTGTCATTCGCCGAAAGACGCTTTTCTACACAATCAACCTGGTCATCCCCACCGTGTTGGTGAGTTTCCTCTCCGTACTCGTCTTCTATCTGCCCACGGTGGCCGGCGAGAAGATCGCCTTATCCATCTCCATTTTGCTCACCCTCAACGTCTTCCTGCTGCTGGTGTCCAAGCTCCTCCCACCGGCGTCCGACTTGCCGTTGATCGGCAAATTCCTCCTCTTCACGTTCCTTATGAATCTCATCTCCATCGTCATCACCGTCATCACTATCAACCTCAACTTCCGTAGCCCCAAGACGCACACCATGCCCGGGTGGATGAGGAAGATTTTCCTGGTCTGGCTGCCGCGGTTGCTCTTTATGCGACGTCCGAAGCGTCATCGGCGGTTCAAGTTAAATCGTGGCCCCGATTCCGAGAAGGGACAAGGTCATGACAGAGCGGGGATGGTCGACCAATACGGACGACCTGTCGCCCAAAGTGCCTCAAATTCAGTTCCGCCCATGGACGGGGGATATCGGGAAGCCCATGAGCTGAGGGAGCTAAGAACGAGCTCGCAGCACGACAGTGCCGGCATGAATAGAAGAGCAACGGGGAACCAGCACTCGGGGAACCAACACTCGGGCAGTCCGGGGTTTCGGTATTCGGATCGTGAAGCCAGTGATCCTTTTGCCAATTCGAGGCGGGATAATGAGTTACGGGATGATAGTGATGAGATTTCTCTCAGCTCGCCTGACGCTCGGCTGGTTACCAGCTCGATAGCGTGTATTGTCCAGTACCACCAACAAAATGACTCGATTCAAGAGGTTCGTCCATGAGTAGTATGATAATACAGAAGGCGGATCGGTTTTTTATCCTGTTTTTTTGCAGGTTGAAGACGACTGGAAGTACGTGGCCTTGGTGGTGGACAGATTGCTACTGTGGATATTCTTCTGGGCCACCACGATTGGTACCATTAAAATTTTGCTCAGCGCGCCGACTATTTTCGAGACTCTTGCTGATGCCAAGAAACGGGAATTAGCTCCGTATGAAAGAGTGTTTAAGAGCTTATCAAAATTGAACCTTTGACTTGTGGTTTTTTTGCATTATGTCAATCGGTTTCATCAGTCAGCTAATTCATTAAAAATTGCCTTGGAACGCATTTTGATCTGCCTGAACTTTATATTCCAAATATTGTAGAGATTAGATTCTCTCCCCAAATTGGAATCCCTGGTGCAGACCCGGCAAAGCACGAGGAGTCTGTTCTAATCCTGACCACCCCATTTTTTGGCCTAATCCTGGCCACTTTGCAAGTGGATTATCCAATTCATTATTACGATTTCAATGAGACCATCAACGTTGATATGAAGGCCTTCAACACCGGAACGATTTCATGCCGGGTTCAAATTGTTTAGATGTGAACTTTCAGAGCAAAACGTAATAGGAAATCAGAAAGAAACCCGAGTGACGATTTCACATTAAACTAGAAGAGGGCGCTGCATGCGCTATCACGGAGCATTCCCCTGTATGGCCTCGCCATGCTAATCAATCAATCGAGCAAATCTACAGATTCCTAACAAATCTAAACAAATCGACAACTTTTGTTGATTTGACCCGCAAATTTAGAGTTACGCTCGCAATCATTACTGTTTTCGCCATTTCGAATTAAAAAACCTTTCTTAGCAATGTCGTTTTTTCAAAAAGCACCTCTGATTGAGGTGGCCATTTCCGATGTCCGAGAGAAAGGCATTAGTGTCCGTCGAGCGGCAAAAATTCATGGCATTCTACGCTCTACTTGCTCCCATTTGAGCAATCCCTTTCAAAAATTTGGATCGGGGCGTTCTGTTTTGATCAGCCCATTGGAATAGGAAGCTTTGAAAGAGATGATTGTCCTCTGTTCACAGTTCAAAATTGGAATGGCACGCAATGAGTTTTTATGAGTTCTCAGTGAATGCGCCAAGTCCAAGGGCCTGATTCCGGAGAACGTGGAGGTCGGTGATAAGTGGTCCCGCAAGTTTATGCAGCATCATCCTAAAATATTTGAGCCAGTCACCCAGGCACAAAACATTAAGAAGCTGAAAGAATGGACGGCCGATGGTGCGGAACAGTATATCACCCTACTCTCATCCATTTGCGCCGGCATTTCCCCCTTTTTCCTGGAAGTTGTTCTTAGCCCGGTTTTCAAGGAGTCCGTTTTACCAGCAAATCGCATCGACATCAAACCATACGTAGAAACCTTTGCCAAAATCACGCAGCTTCTCATGTCAGACACCTCTGACTTGCCAGCAGGTGGAGCGGAGCTGTTATCACACTCCGTAGCAAAAACTGCAGCAAGTAAGTATTAATAATAACAGTTTTTTAGTTAGTTTTAACAGTTACAGTTTTAGCACAGTTTTTCTTTTCATTAAACCAGGCCCTGACTGGGACTTGTTAAGTCGACTGGGCGCAAACTTGCATCCGAAACGCCCCGAAAAGACCTGAGTCTTGAAAATTAGCCTGCTGCGGTTTGAAAATGGCGCAGCAGTGAAAACACCGCAGTTCATCAAGATGCTGGAAGAATTGGATGCAGCGCAAACAAGAAAGAAATTGCCAAAACCAAAGCAACCGTAGGCGAAGCCCAGGAAGATTTTGCCGGCTAAGAAACGGGAGTTTGTTACAAATTAATGTTAACGCGCGCGAGGCGTCTTCTCTCTTCTTTCCCTCAATTGGTTGGGCGTACGTACCAGTACCGCGCCTCTCCGGGGCTGGCTGCCGTGGCGGTCATGCTGGGAGTGACCACCATCCACTACACTAGTATATATATGTATATGATCTGCCTTTGCGAATTTAATTCCTCGGTCAATCATTATTTCGTGTTCTCCTTTTTCCGGGAAAGGTTTCCTCCCGCCCGCCCTTTATCTTTGTACAGCGATCATTTCACATTAAACGGGGGTATTCGAACTCTTCCGAATTCCGATACCCACCACGGCAACCTAAACATTGCTCTTGTGTAGCGAACGTTAGTTAACCGGTTGTTTGTGAGAAGAATTGGATTCTGCGAGGGTTAAGCTTCCTTTGTGCTGCCAAAGTGGTAGAAAATAAAGATACGCCGAAGAGATGTGAAAAAAACGTGAAATCCGAGGTTCAATCCCCTAATCTCCGTGGTACTTTGGAAACCTTGGCAATGAGCGCGCCACCTGTTGCCCTCATTGAATTAAGGTGGCCAGGATTTGGCCGAAAAACGGGGTGGCTAGGATTAGGGCAGACTCCTCGTACTAAGATTCGGGCAGTCACGTGATTTTGTTTCAACTAGAATGCCCCTCTGGTGTGGATGTTATGTTCCAACTTAGACTGAAACATCAATCAAGGATCAGATCCATAAATGTCGCAAACAATGTTGCACGTGCAGTTAGTCCTTTTCAAGTCAAGACTCTAGTAGTGGCTTAAAAGGGCGTCGTCAATCGCAAGCAATTGGACAATCCGCCCTTTGCGCGGAATATTTAACTAAAAATGAGATAATCTACGTCCACCGCGTTCGAACTTGACCAGTCTCAAAAGCACAATTGCTCTGATTCTGGTGTGATTTTCTTTTGTCGTAATTCAGCCTCGTACAGTGCCACGCGTAACCGGTTAAGAATGTCAAACAGCTAAGTTATAGACGTCTGGGAAATCTTGAAAGCGATAAAAAGAACCGCAACACACCACACACACGCTGAACTTGAGCAGTTTGCTATCTTTACGACACAGAGACGGTTGAGTTTTATCACCGAAAAGTGGAGGGTGTGTTACGCAACTTCTGGCATTGGTTTGTTTACGGTATTCTCGTAGCCATTCTCGCGTGCACTGAAACCGGTTGTCTAAAAATAATGTGGAGCAAGATTTCGGGCCAACCTTGCGCAAGTCCGGTGGTTTTGTTGATGTTGGGCTTTTTGCCGATGCAGTTCGCTCTGTCGTATCGTCGTCCTACTTTTTCAATGCTTCCCATGAGCTCAATTTGCTAAGCCCAGATGTTTTCTTTTCATTTCACACCCATTTCGTTTAACGCTTTCAATTAATTCTTTGGATTGTTCATGGATTTAACAAGCGCTCACGCTTACGCTGCACTTGCCGAAGCGGTCTATTACCTTGAAGATACGAGCCATCCAGTTAAGGTTTCAGTGGATGAGAACATTGCACCAGGAAAAGTGCAGAACGATGAGAGGGACGGAATTACAACTCCCGCCGACCCAAAGAGGCCCCAGATCAAGGCAAGCCGATAATACGACTAGTCAATATTTTTTAGGCTGATTATAAAAAAAACTTGCAAGACATGTTTTCAAATAAACCGAAAAAGAACGAATTTCCGAACAACGCTTGCCAAACACGTTTTTGTCTTATCAGTGGCTTCAGTCAGTGGGTTTCTTTCATTTTTTCGTTGGAGTCATTTCAAATGTCGTTACACGATACACGTGTTGCATTAACATGCATGCACAATAATAATCTATTCTTCTTCTCAACTATGATTCACCCAGTTTCTCCCGCGATCCAACCGTTTAAAATCTCCAAACTAGCTTAAACGTTTCCCCTTTCTTCTTTCGTGTTTTACTTTATACAATTGAGAAAATCGACATTTGCAAAAATTATTTCTTTGATGAATACTAATGCAGAAAAATAAGTTTTCTATAACTACTTGTGCATAAAAAATTCTGACAACGAACTCTTGTTTATCTTACGGTAATTAGGCTAGAAAATGAAGCACACTTCTGTAAAAAAAACAGCTAAAAATTCTAAATGATGGTACAAACCTTTAAGATCAAAATAAAAATTGCTAACAATCTGCTTTTTTATTCGTTTCTCAAGTGTTTTGGAAAAAGTTATTCTCGGATCAGCAAATTTAAAACATAAATTGTAATGTTGAATGTCGTACCGGTTAAAACCTCAGTGGTCCGTAATTTCATATACAGGATCGGGAATTTCCGGCCAATTGGGAAGTCTCCAAGATCTGGAAACCTCACGGCGGATGGGGCAACCAGTACGGAGTGTTTGTCAATGAGGCAAAACAGGAAATTGTATTGGCCATCCGTGGAACAGCCAACGCCTTTAACGGACTGACCGACTTATCGCTGATTGTCGCCGCCGTGGTGGCCGACGTGCAGCTTCCGCCGGGCTACAGTGAGGCGCTCTGGCTCGCGCGCTCCATTTTCCCTGGCCACGAAGCGGACAACCGGCGAAAACGTGCGGCACAGATCGACGAGGTATTTGGAGGCGCTCGTCTGCCCACGTGGGTCGGGCGTAAGTTGCGGGAATTTGCCGAGGTCGAGGAGGGTGGAACGGTTAAACCGCGGAGCATCCACGACGTCGAAGAGGTCGTCGCGTACCGTCTGGAGGAAAAGCAGCTGCGGAAGAATAAGATCGAATACCGTCTACGCAGCGAACATGCCATGCAGCAAGACACAAATACAGCTTTGCAGGTACGCAATGAATCTAGTTCTGTAGTTAGGAAGAGCATGCCCTCACTGAAGAATTTTCTTCAACGTTGATGAAAGCCCCCTAGCCCCATCCCTCAGCTTCAAAAATAGTTCTGGTCAGTAGTCGAGTCATTCGATTCCAAACTTAATTTCAGTTAGCACAGGGTAGGCCGTTAAAATTTTGAACAGGTTTTGATATTTAGACTTTCACAGTCAAAATGATGAAGAAAATGGAATTTTAGCCTATTCTCTACTTGTTTTATTCCGAATTTTCTGGCATCTGCTACAGATTACTTGCAGAACAACCAAGTGAAAAATGTAAGGTTCAACAGATTTCATTGTCTTTGCGCTTGCAGGCCAGCTTCGACTCATTCATCGGGTATGTACCTGCAGGACGTCACCGCGAAAGTCAACGACCACGAAGGTTACGAAGTCCAATCCTCACACTAGTCGGCCACTCGATGGGTGCCGTCATTGCAGAACTCATTGCAGCCGAGCTAAAAGTAGAATGCGTCACGTTTGAGAGTCCCGGATCCTTATCCATTCAACTGGGCCTACCGCGATTTCATGCCGGACTGAAATGGATCACCGCAGAACCCTATCACATGGTGCACTATGTGGGCGCACCAAATGCGATAAACAAACTGGACATGAAACCGGGTATCCGATGTCGTTTGATGCTGCCGCATTTGGTTGGGCGCGAATTGTTCGTCTTTCTTTGTCTGCTAAACAGCGGAATCCTTCTAGCAACTTATTGCAGCTTCGGAAGTACGGTTGTTGCCAATTGCTTCGGCGTGACTCAGTTGAGTAGTTATGCGGGCTGGCTGTTTGGGGGAGCGGTTGCCGCCAAAGGATTTGGTTGTATGCTGGAGTTGTTGCACTGGTGTAGATGGACAATACAGCAGCACAGAATGGGCACTATTGTGGACTTTTTTGAGAAGCCGGTGATTAGCCAAATGAAAGCGATTACGAGCTGGCCGCGACATGACTTCAAGCATGGCACAAGGTTCGACTTCATAATTTGCTTGATCCTTCACTTGTGATCCTCAAGTTATTTAATTTATGTCAATGTTTCCTGTTTTGTGCCGGATGCAAACATTGATTAGCACTAACTCCTGATCAATTTTTTGTTCAAGGAAAAAAATGTCAAAAAATGTTAGAAAATAGAACGACCCATCCGAAATCATTTTTCTCCACCTTCCGAGCGCGAAACATCCAGGAAACATCCACGAGTCAACGAATAATATTTTTTCGGGCATGCATTTACTTTTCCTGTTTGCAAGAGACGGTTCCATCCACTACCTTAAATGGAGCAAACCGTTAAAATAATTTGTCGTTCTTTTTTTGTCATGAAGCTGATCTTGACTTTTTCACGGTAATTTTTTTTAAACGGCGCTGATGTAACATTTGTTTGATTGTTTCAGTCGTTCTGGAGTCCTCGGCAGAATTCTGGCTTGGCCGCTGTGGCCGCCCTTTATGACTGTCCTAGGCAGTATCCTTTGCGCGTTTGTGTGGCCCTTCAAACGCGGAGCGCTGGGCATCCGCTACCTCTTCCGAGAGAATGAAATGCGTGAGAGTCAAGTTCTTTCACAAAGCGACTACATCGTACAGCCTTGGCCGGACTCGCGAGATGAACGCCTCCGCCCGTACAACCAGCAACTCCTTGAACTCAATCCGGAGCTACAGCAAGGTATGCGTTTTTGGCGGGACCGAAGCAGGGTGGGACCTGAGGGTCAGAATTTGGCATGGGAGAACGATAACGATCGCCTGAACCGTTATCTGACGGAACTGGCTCAGTTTTGCCGGGAACAGCGGCAACCGCAGTCAGCAATAGATGGAGTACAGTGCGGGGCTTGCGGATCGAACATGAGGAATGTAGGGTATAAGTGCGTGAAATGCAAGGATTATTACCTGTGTATACAGTGCGAAAAGCAGGGTGAACATCCCGGACACTGTCTACTTCCCTGTGGCCCCCCGACAACTTCAGGCGTCGTCCAGGTTAGTTTAGAAAACGTTTTTAAAGGCAGTTTATTACCGCAAAACAGCTTTCCCAAACAACCTTCTACACAGTGAACCCTTAATGCTGTTTATTGTTTTTCAAATGAGCTAATTTTTAATGGGCTTGTACGCGGCGACTCCCTGCTCCTCGTCTAGTTTTACGATTAATTTCGTTCGTTTTTTTTATTCGAAATTATTTAGTATAATTATTATTATTAAATATATATATATATGTATATATATAATAATAATTATTATTTAGTCCAAAGAAGAAGTTCTACTCGTTAGCGATTTGCCGCTTTGTTTTAGTTGAAACCAATCTTCAAGTCGCCGTCCACGCTAGATGGAATGCTTTTAATGTTGTAATATATTCAACTTACAAACTTTTGGTCATTACCAAAAATTATGCAATTTCACGTGACGTTATTCAGGGATGTTATTAGAGTCATTAGAGATGCAAGCGCATTCTCCCCCATATCGAAATTTAGGTCCGCCTCGAAAAACTTTCGAATGCTGTCGATGAAGCAAAGTTGCTGAATGTTCAGCGTGAGGATACTCCAAAGGTATCCAACAAGTTCGATTTCAAAATATTTGAAAACGTTTTTTCCGTTGAAGTTGTAGGAGAGTATTCAAATTGGAAGACAACTCGCAGTGACGTCAAATTTGTTCTTTTTACTTTTCGGGAAACGACCAAAAGTTTGTAACATATTGTGATTACCCTAGAAATCGGGGATTTGGATGATTTTTTTTCGAACGTAATTGAATATGGCCAATCTTCCTTCATGTCAATCTTTTTACGAAAAATGTGTTTTCTGAGACCGAAAAAAATGTCAAAAGCCCGATTTCTGAAACAATTCTCTGATTTATTACATTACTCTGTTAGGGGGAATTCGCCGCTTTGAAGATCACCATATTGATTTGGGGATAGCGGATTCGGTTGAGTGGTATCATCTTCTAGAACAATTTATTTCAATGACAAACTGGATTTGCTAACTTTTGACTATTACCAAAACCTCGGAAACACCCATGACGTCATCGCTGGACCCTCCTTACCATTTTTGACACTTTTCAA
>LRSR01000257.1:0-24784 GCA_001579985.1 Hypsibius dujardini
CAAAATCATACCAATATATTTAAAATTAAAAATCTTGCCCCCCCCGTACGGCAAGGTCTAGACGCGTCTATACCTGCACAAGCGGAGTCTGGGATTATTCGACAAAAACCCACTCTGGTCAACGGTCCGTTGCCGATAAATGATCATGGCTCACTTTCCAATACTAGTCTCAGTAACTTCAATAAAGCTCAATATTACTCACTACTTCGGAGCAACGTATTTTGAACATATTTCCTGTCTGATCCCGTCTCTCCTTTGAATTCGGAATAATCTAAACAAAAATAACTACTAGTAATAATTAACTATAAATAACCTACTGAGTATTATATTGTGTGACTGAACTGAGCGAGCTGCAACGGCAAAGCGAACCGCTGAATATTGTCGGCTTTAAAATGTACCAACAACCATTGCGCACTAGAAACCTCATTGCATTTTTTATCACGTCCGAACCCGAAACAATCCACCGAATCGTATTATTATTGGAACTGGCTATTCGGCCGGAGAAACTCCGGCGGAATAGCTTTGACCATTATTATTACACTCTGTCGGTCTCATGTGTTTTTTCCATTATTTGCTACGTACATCTCACGTGATGCTTATACGACCGACATTTAATCTACATCTTCATCGGGATGAACAATAAAATGTAAATTTTTTTAAGTATACTTCGTGGCCATTTGTCGTAAAATTTACAGTGTCTTCGGTTTGACTAGCGAACATGTAGGCATGTGGTACAGCAAGCGACAGAAAATGGGCGAAAGGGGCGGGGCAGGGGTAATACTTGAACAATCAACCAATCAACCAATCAACTTCGCTCCGCAGCTCCGCCGATTGATTGGTTGATTGTTCAATTATTACCCCTGCCCCGCCCCTTTTGCTCATTTCCTGGACCCTCCATTAGATTAAATTCTGTTGCTTGCTGTATAAATGGATCAGTACTAGAACTGACGAGTGAGCTCGTAAGTAAGCCCTGAAGAAAACCTTCTGCAAAACTGGTCCTGAAGAGAACCCCGCAAAACTGGTCCTGAAGAGAACCCTGCAAAATGATCTCCTGAATTGAGTCAAGTCAAATCTCTTGGTAGTTTTTGCGCTGTCGATTGTACTAAAACCTCACGCGGTATCATCACCTCCAATCATGGATAACACTCACGCTTCGTTGTTTGTTGTTCTGCTGTTGATGTTCTCGGCAGTCATCGGACGACCATTCCTTGTGGATGAAACACGCGATCCCGATAAGCCGTCACTTGATTCTTTAAAGGACGGTGACGGTAAGTGATGAACATTTACGTACTGTATTTCCGCGATAGATAGCGACAGCGTACGAGCTATGGAACGTTTTATCGACCGCGCGGCGCTTGTGCTGTGTGTACGGTGTACAGAGCCCGTGCACACGTTTCATTCCAGTACGACTGTCGCTATCTATCGCGGAAATACAGTACTGTACTGTCTCGATCATTTGGTGCTGCTTTTTAGACCCACCCGTACACACGTGGCTATAATTTTGGGTGGCAGACTTTAGGACAAAAAGAGTGGTCCGAGTTCGAGCCGAATTAAGTCACCGCGCGCACTCGCTCTTAACCACAGATGACCATGCATCCTTTACTTAATTGGTCGATTGATTGATAGATCGATTGATTGAACCTGTTTATTTTGGCGGAATTTAGAGCAGCTTGCTCAATCTAATTTTCCGCTGGGCGGAGCATCAAATCAAAGATTCAGGAGAAAGCAGTGGCAAGTTCTAACCAAGAGTGGCTCAAACTCGAACCACCCTAATGGCTCAAACTCGGACCACCCTGATGGCTCAAACTCTGCCAGCCAAAATTGTGGCCACGTGTGCACATTATGAGAGCGCGCATTGTGCTTCACTGCAGTAATAATATACGGTGGATCTAAAACGCAGCACCAAATTATCGAGACAGTCGTTTTTACGAAGTCAACCCAGGGAGATGGAACCAAAGTGGCGCCTCTACCGGACTACTTGCACACTTCTCCATTGAGATTCTTCTCTTCCTTTTTTGGACTCGAATTCGAACCTTGAAGCTTAGGAACGAACTAAAATGGGTCAGAGAATGTTTTCTGAATGTTTTCAAGCCATCTGTTATGGCATGGCAGCATTGCAGCGCCGGGAAATCAACGTTGAAAAAACCGGCCTGGTTAAGTTACGATTTCTAAAAGTAGCCTGGTTAACGGCCTTTACCTCGTACCAGAGATATTGGACTGCAAAGGTCTTTTGAATTTATAGCTTGTAGCGGGACCGGACGGATGGCCAACAACGACAACAGCTGCACCCCCTGGTGCGTCTGCCGGCTCGGCCGAGTGGCTTGTGCCCACGTTTTCTGTCAAAAGGAGGAGCTCCCGGCGCAGTGCAGCTCGATCCATGTTAACGGACGATGCTGCAGTGCAGTGGCGTGCTGTAAGTCATACTTGTGACCAGGGCTGGGCCGCTAAAGGCTCCACCGCTAAAACCGCTAAACTCGCTAATGGTAAATTTTTTTTGGTCTATGAATTGTTGTTGTTAATCGGAAAAAGTGTTTTTTTGTAAATGTGGAAATAGGGAGACTTTTCAAAGCGCTATCTCGGGTGTTTTTCGGGAACATCAGTAGTGATCTGTTAGATTTCCAGTGCCGCATTAAGCGAAAGGCATTTGAAATGGATTTATAGACTATCAAATTTACCATTAGCGGGTTTAGAGGTGGAGCCTTTAGCGGTCCAGCTCTGCTTGTGACCTTCAACTGTGTAGTGTATGTAAAATCTCCCATACAATCAACGACAAGATGATAGAGCACACTAGAGGGTCCGAGGTATGGGCAAAGGGGGCGGAGCAAGGGGTGGTCAGGTGGTTGAGTACACTGGGGGTCCGGGGTCTGGGCAGAAGGGGCGGAGCAAGGAGTGGAGAGGTGGTTGGTACACTGGAGGGTCCGGGGTATGGGCAAAAGGGGCGGAGCAGGGGGTGGTCAAGTGGTTGATTGTTCGATTGTTTGAAAAGCACCCCTGCCCGCCCCTTTTGTCCATTCCCCGGACCCTTCAGTGTACTCATCTTGTCGTTAAGTGTGTCTTCAAATTCAAACTGGCATGGTAATTGGCTATTCCAGCGCTTACACATATCATGTACCGTGTTTTTCGTCCATACTTTGTGTAAAGGTGAGATGCATTCTTTCAGCTCATCCAAATGGAACCGTATCCGCTACGTATCATCTCCCGTTCACTCTAATTCCACCGGATCTTTTCGCCACGTAATAGATGTACTACTCTTATATCGCCGACGTATGGTAGCGCAATGCGGTGTACCTTTTTGCTGATGTAGACACTGCTAGTACGTATACGGATAGTGTATAATGAAAATCCGGTCGAGTCTAATTAAGTGTTAAATATATCTTTAACATTTTTCAAAATACGTACTTTTAGATTTAATCAAACTTGGTTCATGTTTAATTTGGGCATGGCTGCAATATTATGCATAACTGGCAAGAGTACAAAATCTGCGGGGTCTTATTAAGTCGTATTCATCCGAAATAAAATAATTTGAAAAAAACTGATAGGCAGGCAAACAGACAGACAGACAGACAGACAGACAGACAGACGTGCTTGCATCGACCTTCCCGCTTGTCTGATCATTTTGCCGCAGATTTCAAGACGTAGATGAAACGCCCTTCCGATTACTCACGCGTAATTACATTCCATAACAAACTGTAACCCAACGTCATTGCCAATTGCTCATCGAGATGGAGTAATGCCACCTAATCTACTGTTTGATACAGCACCAACCCAATACTAACAAACAAAGATCATCTCGGCCTGATACTTACTTACACAGTACGACGCGACCGGCATACTGTACTTCCATGACGGCGCGTGATCGTTTAGTGGTGTTTCCCTTTATGCATCCCAAATTTACATGTTGTTATTGGCAATAAAACGAAAGGTCGTGCCGTTCCTTGACCTTTGCTCCCTGGGAAATCTCGTTGTTAAGATGTTAGAAATTATTCGATAGTCATGGAAGAATTCCATTCATTCGGCGAGGTGATCTAATTGATTGATGATTTTTTTATATTGAGATAATTAACGCGCTTTTCACTAGAACACGAAAAAGGTGCCCTGCCGACTCCTTTCTAAAAAAATTTCTAAAAATAAAAAGTTTAAAATTTTCCTAGTTTTTTTTAATGAGTATTTGCATAATAACATTTCATCGCCGGTATCGAGGGACTGAGCGACACGCAAAACTCGAAGCAGGATGTATTAACAATGATAAATGTCGATATAAAAAATCAATGCTCTTTAGAATAATATTATCGGGAAAGTTAAAAAGAGTAATTGTAAAAATGTGCTAGTAATCAGCCATGTATAAAATAAATGTGTCCAGGAGTGTCTGTCGTCGGAGGTCCAGTTTATTTTCTTTTTGCGCGGCGCGTGGCAGGCGGATCCATTTCCGGTTCAGAAAGTGCGATAACAATTTATCGAGGCTATTCAGCGCGGTCTCGACTTGGTTCAGCGGGATCTTGTCTGGCTTCAGCGTTCAGCGATCATTTTACCGAGATTTAGGTATTCCCGAATGGCCACTGCAAACGTGCAAAATTGTCTCTGAAATGCTTATTCAAATCTTACAAAAAACTACCAATGAGATCTCTCACCTGGTGAAGTACAGTCTGGTATGAACGTTCCTCTCCGTTGGACGCAGTCTCGACTAATTACAAATAACTCAAAATTATTATCGAGTGAATTCAAACTGAATAGCAAACTAAACAGACAGACAGACAGACATAACAGACAGACAGACAGACAGAAGACAGACAGACAGACAGACAGACAGACAGACAGACAGACAGACAGACAGACAGACAGACAGACAGACAGACAGGCATCTTCCTGGTACGGGACCGCGTAAACCTGAATACAAACCTGCATTTTCGGTGGTCAAAGACTTCACCCACAATGTCATGGCACTGAGCGCAGTTCGCTAAAAGAAGGATAAAAACGTCCTTTGCAGTGAAGATCAAATAATGATGATGAAATAACACAATCATTATTCTATTATACTATGCTATTGTAACATGAAAACCATTTATCATAAATAATCAACCGAATAAATAATCAATCGAATGTCGCTATCAGGAATTTAAACAGAACTTTCTTACCGATGCAAATTGAAATATTCCCGACCATTCCCTTGGAAGCAATAGGCGCGGCAGCGACCGTTACAAAGCTCACGGTCACAATCAACGCCGTTACCGAGACGAAAAAACTGCGGTGGTAAGTCTTCATGGTGAAGACTTTTTGGGGGGACACTGAAAAACAGATTGGCGGTATCCTGCTTCTTTATAAAGGAGAACTCGAACCGGAAAAGCTGACCGTGAAATGCAAAGATGTACGAGGACCGAATCAGACGATCGTCGGTTGGGAATATAACCGGGACGGATAAGAAAAGTCGGATTGAAAAAGGCCACGCCCGGGGGTCGTTAGCGGTAATCTCAACGTGAGCCGGGCTCACAATGCCGGGGATCGCCGGGGATCGCCGGGGATCGCCGGGGTTTAATTAGGCTCGGACGAAGATAAGGGGCACAAAACTCTGTGTGCTGAGCCTGAGTGTATACAGAATTGTAAGGCCCCGTTTTTTTCACCTACGTAAACTCATTTCGTCTGTCACATACTGGCCGAAATTGTGGTTGATTATAAGCGCATCCACGCGAAAAAACATCAGATTCCCACCCAGACTGTCTTTGTGTGGGCTGTTGCAGTTTATTCCGCCGGGTCAATTTTGTCTGGGGAATTATAGTAGTTTTGGTGTCTATGACGCATTTCATGAAGCGGATCAACATGTGCTGTGTAATAATATCGGACCATCGGTGCATGTAGAAAGGGCCCGCAATGACCTGCTGACATTATGTATATATTATGACATTATGTATACGTAAACACACATGCCGAGAACCTTGCGCTAACCGAGTTAAGCCATTACACTCGTTGCATGGCTGTTGTACACAGCCCCCGAGTCAAAGTGCTTGATTCGGTCGGCGCAAGGTTTTTGCCACGTCTGAATATGTTTCTTTATGTGTGCTGTCTGCGTTGTGTGTTCGGCCTTGATTATGAGGAAAGTCCACAAAGGTACACGCCCTCGGGACCTCCGGTTCTTCCCCAGTCGACTGCAAGAAATTACTGCCGCGTATTATTAACTGCCTATTAATTAATTCACCTTTGAATCTAATGCTTAGAGCGTTTCTGTTGGTATGTTGTTATTGTTAACCCGTTAAAGTCCAATGTCAGCTGAGGCTACATTCCCTTTTCCTTAACCCTTTCCCTTTGCCTTTCCCTTTGCCTTTTCCTTACTTACCCTGGCCTTTTCCTTAAGCAACATTGCCTTTTCCCTACTTACCCTTGCCTTTTCCTTACTTACCCTTGCCTTTTCCTTACTTACCCTTGCCTTTTCCTTACTTACCCTTGCCTTTTCCTTAATCGACATTGCCTTACCAAAAAACAGCTGTCCATAGCTTTTTTCGTGCTGGTACCTGGCGTAGGCCTCTTTTTCACGGAGAACCATTGATAATTGCACGTTTCACCGTTTCCACTGGCTCATCTTGTTATATGTGGCTTGCTAGTTGACTACCACTTCTCACGTTTGCTTATGATGGTTGATTTCACTCAGCAATTGCGAACTTTCTAGTAGACAGAGAATACTTGACACCTTGCCGAATTGACCAAATTCTCGGTTGCTACTGTATGGGAAGTGCGTAACCCTGAGCTGAAGGTCACTAATTCACTGCCTATCGGCCTATCGGTCTATACCGATAGACCGATCGAAACAGAAACAGAAACAGGCCTATCGGCCTGTTTCTTTGATGATGAATTAAAGGTCACTCAAATGTTATTGAAATGTTATTTAAACAAAAGGAAATGCCGATTAAGGAAAAATAGGGTTGATTAAGGAAAAGGTAATGTTGCCTAAGGAAAGGGCAAGGTAAAGGGAATTTTGTTTCTAACTCGACAGTGGACAGTAATCAGCCCAAAAACACGAAATTTTAAAATTTGCCCGAAAAAATTCTTTCTAAATAATTTTTTTTCTTTCTTAATTAAACAGAACTACGAAAGGAAAAAATTCTTATAGCATTCAAATCGCGTGTCGGCTTTCGCATCGAGTGTTAAGGGGTAATTAGATAGAAGTGCTTAACAAAATCCGGTTTATAGATTATCCACGCGACGAATGATGATGCAGGCAGTCCGGTGAAACTTCTAGTATGAGGCGAAGTGTGTATTTCGGCTCACCCTCCACTTGGTCGATAAATCGGCTCACTCATGGATTTTTCTTCGATGGCAGGTGCTAGATTGTTTGATTTGCTGTATTACATTCTAGTATACTATACCACTTCTGGAAATCAAACAATCAAGCAGCTGCCACGAACGAGAAACCCATGAGTGAGTCGATTTATCAACCAAGTGAAGGGTGAGCCGAAACGCGCACTTCGCCTCATACAACAACATTAAATTCTATACGCGCAATTCCATGTTCAACAGACTAGAAGAGTACTGACTGATCTGCATGTGCACATTGCACAAGCACATGCACAGGTGTGAAGATGGTGTTTATCTTTATAGTAAACCCCGCGCCGGACCCTTACGTCCATAGCGTTGCGGGCATGAGGCCTTCTTGTGAGATGATCGCCGGGCGTAGCCGTTCATTCCTCAAGTAACCCATTGGGAATATGACGAGATGGCCTTGGAGGTCTTGCAGCGCTCGCCTCGCCGTCTCGGGATCAACTTCGGCCATTTTGGGCTGCTGCTCCCAGTGGGCAAGTTCGGCGAAGTCACGAACTTCGTCTGACGGAGTGCAGTTGAAGACCTACGTATATAATGCATAGACGCGTCTAGACCTTCTAAAAAACGTCAGGGGGTACAATTGGGTCACTTTCGATTTCGGACAGGGGGGGGGGGCAATTGCCCACTTGCCATCCCCTAGGACGCGCCACTGATATAATGTGTATGGAATCATCAGGGAGTTGGTATGGAATTGTTGTATTTCACCTGTTCAAATATTGAAGCATTTTTACGAGCTACGGGGAGCCACAACTCTTTCCAGAATAAGGGCCTGATGGGGTCCCGAAAGAGTTCGCGGTCTTTTTTAGACGGTGAGTCCATATAGCCCAGATGCTCCCTATATCGGCATGTACACGTTTGGATCAAGCAAGAAGACTGACACCTTGAAATATCTGCCTGGTGAGCATAAACTTTTCTTACATCATGAGTCTCAGTCGAAGCGATCCAGTGAAGTTCCCAGCGGAACAGGGATTCTCGTCCATGATGCTGTCCACAAAAGACTCATCTGTCATTGGGGGAAATAATAAAATTCGGCAGCTAGGGTACCAGACAGACGGACAGACAGACAGACAGGCAGACAGACAGGTAGACAGACAGACAGACAGACAGACAGACAGACAAACAAACAGGCAGACAGACAGACAGACAGGCAGTCAGGCAGACAGGCAGACAGACAGACAAACAAACAGGCAGACAGACAGGCAGACAGACAGGCAGACAGGCAGGCAGACAGGCAGACAGGCAGACAGGCAGACAGACAGGCAGACAGACAGACAAACAGACAGGCAGACAGACAGGCAGTCAGGCAGGCAGGCAGACAGTCAGACAGACAGACAGAAACTAGAGTTCTCACCCGAGATAAGGCAAGCAATTTCGCTATCGCGGTTGCCGATTAGACTTCGGTCCCTGAATGTAGAGAGATACACACGATGACCATTCGGATAGTGTAAAATTGTTGGGCGTTTCACGCACGCACGCACGCACGTACGTAATGTTAGCCGAACCGATGAGGGCATGTCGGTCATCAACTAGCATCAGTTTTGAATGGACATACACAATTTCGGACACCTGTAAAGAGAAACGGCACATTTTATTATAAAATAATAATATCATTCGCCAAACATATTGCAGAACGTATTTGCAAAAGTGCCTTCTTAAGTTCTTAAAGACACTTAACGAGTTTCGTGTCCCGGAACTCAAACTTCCTCAGGCCGAAGAAGCAAAGGTATTCCGGAATTACTTGAACGGGCACTACGAAATAGGATCAGGGTACCTCGTCAGCATGTGAGCAGGTTATAGGGAATATCTTGGTGTACAAGTTCTTTTTTACTTAACCAGTAACGTGGCAGTCACTTTTTACTAATAAAATTCGTGGCCGCTTTTCGTGGACAATTTATTCCAACTGCTTTTTTTATCTCGCCGAAGCGTTTCCTCATGCTCGATGTGTGCAGACAGGGCAAAAACTTCAGGCCGACCGAATTAAAGCCAAATTTTTACCGGCGCCCAGCAAAATGGGGTGGTCGGAGTTTGAGCCATTTCGGCCAATGCATGCAGCTGTTTTTTACCACAGCTGACCACGCATTATTTGCTCAGTCGATGGATTGATTGACTTCGAATTATTTTGGCGAGCTTCTCAATTGATTCATTGACATTATGCGGAGAACGTATGACGAGTCGACCTTCGACGCCCACGAAAGTCCGCGTACTTTTAAATAATGATTCCCGTAATAGTAGTGTTGAATCAATGAATCAAGCCATGATACAGGTCTTGAATCAATGAATTAAGCGATGATACAGGTCTTGAATCAATGAATCAAGCGATGATACAGGTTTTGAATCAATGAATCAAGTGATGATACAGGTCTTGAATCAATGAATCAAGCGATAGTACAGGTGTTAAATCAATGAATCAAGCGATGTGAGAAATAGCTGCATGCATTGGCCAAAACTGGCCCAAACCCCGACCACCCAATTTTGCTGAGCGCCGCTGAAAAGTTGGCTTTAATTCGGTCGACCTGAGCTTTGCCACGTGTGTATGCACAATTACCACTTATGCTTTCTATTAAATCATCTTATAATTACAATAAATTAATAGGAGTTGATATATTTTATGCAACCTACTATGGCGGCTCAGCTGCATGACAATGGAGTGTGGCCCCCGACAAATCGATTCATACTGCCAGTGCATGACTGTCTGGATCACGCTCCCGCTGCCGGATCCCAGACGACCTTCGAACGCCGGTACCAATGGCAACACTACCGTCACACGAAATGTCTGCCCTTGCCTGGAACCAGCGGAATGCACACTGTCATTTGTCACGGAATAAATAAACCTATTGCCGGTGTGAATGTATTTCACCCTGTCGTCGTAAATACAGTCGTCGTAACTACAGTACGGTAATACATACCGGGTTCGGGAATGCTTTTGAGACAAATTTTGCCACGTGCACGCGCACGCGCAACGCAATGCACACACTATCATTTGTCACGGAATAAACCTATTGCCAGTGTGAATGTATTTCACCCGGCCGTCGTGAAACTAAAAAATACTGTACGGTAATACATACCGGGTTCGGGAATGCTTTTGAGACAAATTTTGCCTCGCGCACGCACACGTGCGCAGATTGTGCACATTAAGGAAAAAATGTAAACTTCAATTTCTTTCTATTTTTGTGGAGTACAAAATGTGTGCTAATAGGTAAGTCCTAAAACTCGTCGCGGCCTTGCTGTGTAACATTTTGTGAACTCCGGTGGAAATTGTTCGTGGCCCAGCGCAGGACGGAATATTATTTTTCGCATGGAACTCCAAGAAATTGCTCTTGCGCGGCATGTTTCCTCTTGTAGAAAACTGTGAAGCAACTATTGTTAGGTCCTGAGATTTGGCTATTTTGCGCCACAAACTCAACTCAATCACACTGCTGGTTATTTATGAAGGCTCCTATCCTGATGACTCCCCAAATTTGCATAAATCGAGATATCTCGATGCCAATTACAGCTACTTGCGAGTAACTTGCAAACTTTTGATTTGGTGTGATTTGACAAACAAGACTACACGTTGTTTGACTGGTGGAAATTTCAAACCGGCTTATCGATCAATCAACTCAATATACGCATTACGAATTTCGTTGCCCAGAAATTTTGATTTGTTGTCGTTTTCTTCGATTGATTGAGTCTGTCACCCGTTTTCAGTTTCCACTGTGCCGAATTTCAGTCTTAATTTTCAAATATACTTTCCAAATGAGTACAGTCTATTTCTTTGCATTTCACGACCAGATTTTGGCCGGTTTTTGCTTAGAGAAATTAAAACTTTGTAACATGTGTAGTCTTGCGGCTCACGATACGTCAAATCGAAAGTTTGCAAGTAGCTGTATTTCCGATTCAGTTTGTCTCTTCGCACGCTTTAATTTCAACTTAATTTAATTGATGAGACAGTCCAACACCGTAGGAGCAGATTGATACCAAAATGGTCGCAAGCATGCAGCACACGGGGAAGCGATGCACCGCGAAGCGAAGAGCTCTTTTCAAAAAGCTATTTTAATGACAAAATCTTGCCGAATTTCTGTCAGGTTATCGGGCACTGTGTCTTCCGTAAAAGGCATCCGTCTCATTTTTTTTCTGCGTTATTGGACCGGGCTAATCCAAAATAGGTTTTAGTTTTTCGGAACGAATTAGTTTTTTGGTAGCAAATGAGGGTGTGACCTGGGCCATTATTGAGATCGGGTCTGCCGTTGGTTTTTGTCTGCCATTTTCCGGGTTGTAGATTAAATTTTATTTTTGGCCTACAATGAATACTCGCATGGACAGGCGTTTTAACAAAAAAAACTGAGTTAATGAGAGCAGCAGTGACGGAGAAATGACGGCTCTAAGTTTGTCTCAAAAGCATTCCCGAACCCGGTATACACGATACGTATACGGTGCGTACGTTTACGGTACGTAAGTATACGGTATGTACGTATACGGTACGTACGTATACGGTATGTACGTTTACGGTACGTACGTATACGGTATGTACGTTTACGGTATGTACGTATACGGTGTGTATGTCTACGGTACGTACGTTTACGGTACGTACGTCTACGGTACGTACGTCTACGGTACGTACGTCTACGGTACGTCCGTTTACGGTACGTACGTTTACGGTACGTACGTCTACGGTACGTACGTATATGGTATGTACGTTTACGGTACGTACGTATACGCTCGTAAGATACGTCGGACCAGGGCGTCATTGATGGCATTGGTGACTTGGGAGTTGTTCCCGCCGGCGGAAATGAACACTTCCGTCTACAACAACCATAAAATATCCATCAACTTGTGCGTTTTAGAAATCGCTTTTACAGGTCGGAATATAAATGTGCGGTAATGAGCTTGCTGTCGACCAATGAAATGCAGTGGGAGAAGAGTAACAAATATGGGAATAGTGTACTGTACTGCCACGATTATAAGGGTGGGTTTTTTACACCGGGTGTGCACAACTGTGTGTGTGTGTGTGTGTGCTCACTCAGCACACAGGCGTGTGTGACGGAGGCGGGGCTTAACCCACCCTTAAAATCGTGGCAGTACAGTATGTTTCCATGCATACCTCTATGTAAATGTAGTGTTCCGAGTTCTCGATCAGCCATACCATCGCCTTTTGAATTGAATCTTCCGGCTTAGCTGACGTACTCCCGGACCAAGAGCCAAGACTTCGTAGAACCTGCGTAGATTACAGTACCTGCTGTAACTGATATACAAGGACGACCAGGTAACCACGCAGGTTGTGCTATCTATCGGAGTATAGTATGAAGGAAGGGCCCTGGAACGGGCCACTTGAATTTCCGTACCCTGTAATGGGTCACCGGGCGGCAGGGGGCGCTTGTCGCAAATGAATCGAAAACACATGAGTCACTGCATAGCCAGCGTCCTCTATAGGGAGCTTTTTCCAACTGTCCAATCATTTCGTTTTTAAACATGCTCCCACAATTTTTTTTTCATAGCTGATACGCGTTCCACCGAGTTATCAATTATTCTCTGTCCCTTATGACCTTGGTGATAGCCAAAACCTGTGTGGAAGTTCTGATTCCAGGGTGGCCCATTCCAGGGTACGGGAAAGTCAAGTGGCCCTCTCCAGTGCCCTTACCTCATACTCCAACCTCGAAGTATAGTACTCCAACCTCGAAGTATAGTACTCCAACCTCTGAGTATAGTACTCCAACCTCGGAGTATAGTACTCCAACCTCGGAGTATAGTACTCCAGTCTCGCAGTATAGTACTCCAACCCTCGGAGTATAGTATTCCAACCCTCGGGGTATAGTACTCCAACTTCGAAGTATAGTGCTCCAGCCTCGGAGTATAGTACTCCAACCTCGGAGTATAGTACTCCAACCTCGGAGTATAGTACTCCAGTCTCGCAGTATAGTACTCCAACCCTCGGAGTATAGTACTCCAACCCTCGGGGTATAGTACTCCAACTTCGAAGTATAGTGCTCCAGCCTCGGAGTATAGTACTCCAACCCTCGGAGAGTAGTACTCCCACCTCCGTATATAGTACCTGAACCGAGCACTGGTGAATGGCTTTCGCGCACAGAATGTCGTCGTTGGCGGGCAGTTGGCGGGCCACTTTTGGGAGTAAAAAGCGACATGCTGAATTGGATGGAGAGGACCTCTAAACGTCACAGGAAGCTTATAAGTGTTACGTTTAGGGTTAGTGATGCGTGTGTTAGCGGTCCGCGCAAACACACCTGAGCAAAGTTCCACCGCTGTATGAAATGGCGAGCTAGATCAGTTGCCGCACTCCCAGCTACCATGGCTCCGACGTCGTGCCAGGGCAGCCTGGCGTGTTGCGGCGGTTCCAAAGCAGCTTGACCTGGAATACCGGTACATGTAAAAGCGTAGCTCTAAGTAGGATCTTGTTCTAGTTTTGGTATCACTTGAAGGAGGGAGAGGGTGCAGGTGTTTCTTACGTGGATACCTTCTGACGGAGTTAGCGCTTGGTCGTTCGCCTTGTTTTTGACCAGGCGATTCATGTAGTCCTAAAAACCGCGTCACGACACATTTTACAGGGTGGAATCAAAGCTGCGTTTGCGTTTGCCTAACTCGACAGTGAAGTACCTGTCCCAACCAGACTCTTGCGGCGTATTCTCCGATAATGTTTCTGGCATCGTTGCTGCTCCGTCCGACAACTGCATTGGCAGATTCCTTCTCCCTGACACAAAATAGAACGTGGGAATATATGTATTTACAGTAGGCGACAGAATTTAATCTAACGGAGGGTCCCGGAAACGGAGGGTCCCGGAAATGGGCAAAAGGGGCGGGGCAGGGGTAATACTTGAACAATCAACCAATCAACTCTGTTCTGATTGCTCCGGAGCTCCGCTGATTGATCAGTTGATTGGTTAGTTGTTCAAGTATTACCCCTGCCCCGCCCCTTTTGCCCATTTCTGGGACCCTTCATCAGATTAAATTCTGTCGCTTACTGGTTATATCGTATACTTTATGTGCTTTACAGCTTTTAGACTTGCCAGGATTTTGTTAGTCGAAAATAACGTTTTATCATTTTATTTGGATTTATTCGAAATCAGACAAACCCTTTTTATTTGTATATATTTGAGATATTTATTATGTATTATCTATTTGAATTTATTTATTTATCATTTTACTAATTCTTTTGATAACAATAACCCCTTTTGAGGCATAGCTAAGTCTGGTTGATGTGTGCGCAGCTGCACGTAATACCGTATTCCCCCGATCTCAAGGGACACTTTTTTGCCCTACCAGTTAATTTCATCCACCCCGGATTTTATCTGTTCATCACCGTTTGCTATTATTTACCTACAATCAATCAATCAACTGATTCAATGCGTCCGTTAAGAAATCCCGCGTAATCAATCAATCAATCGGTGTCAAGTTCGGCATAAATTTCAACCAATCACGACATAGTGAATCCGATTGAACAGTCAACCGATGACTTGAGGAGGTGGGGCTTATCTGTCCCTTGAGATCGGGGGAATACGGTATTGCACATTAGTGTGCTTACCGCAAGCGAACGCCTTTTCCGTTGTCTTGATCTCTGCCCTGGAACGCCAATTAATAGTATGAATTTCCTCCCGGCAGCTTCCGCATCCGGATAATGGGATTCAGTGAGTATAACACGCATATTATGCACTGTTATAACGCACGTATACCTTTTTACTCGTTCGTCTTTCACCGATCGGTTCAAGGGCGCCCAGGCGTGTATTCTGTGGAATACAAAAAACCGCTACGGATTTGAAGTCTTAAAAATATTAAATTCCTTAAAAGTATGAGTACTCCAAACGCACACAGCGTGACACATTATTCGGACAGCCAAAACGTAAGGTCGAGTTGAGACCGCCGTTGCGGGCTGAAAGATCGAATTCCAGGGAGTCTCGCATGATCCACTTCGGCGAAGCAGACTCGAACAGTCTGTGAAAAAAGTGACATTTACATTTTCATGAGGTGAAATCTGTATTTCGGCTCACCATCCAAAACAGTCGATAAATTGGCTCACTCGTGGGTTTCTCTTTGATAACAGGTGCTTGATTGTTTGATTCGCTGCACTATATACTAGTATACTATAGCACTTCTGGAAATCAAGCAATCAAGCACCTGCCATTTAAGGAAAACCGATGAGTGAGCTGATTTATCGACGAACTGGATGGTGAGCCGAAATACGGACTTCTTCTCATACTCGTACGTACATTTCATTACACATTCAAATTAGTACGCGTAAAAAAATCACTCAAAAGAACTCATATCCGACAAAAAAGAACCCTCGAAGTAAACAGGTTGAAGAGCTTACCGGTGTTGATAGTTATCCCATTGGCCAAAGCATAGACTGAAAAAGAAAGTTCACTTTTAAGACACTGATATATCCGTTGAACTTGCCGGCACAATCATTTTTTACTCCATGCCTCCGAAAAGTGCGATGGACTGATCGACGACGACCACTTTTTCGTTATGACACCATAGAACTTTCTCCTCGTCCGACGCCTGATTGGGATGACATATGACCTGCAATTCCGTGAGAACCGTGAATGCATGTTGTAAGCGACAGAATTTAATCTAACGGCGGGTCCCGGATATGAGCAAAAGGGGCGGGGCAGGAGTAATACTTGAACAATCAACCGATCAATCAGCGGAGCTCCGGAGCAATCAGGGCGCAGTTGATTGGTTGATTGGTTGATTGGTGTGTGCATGCATCGTTTTCTTTCACGGACGCGGATGCTGTTCCAGATGAAACTTCGCGTACCTGAATAGAACCTGGATATAAATCTTCAAGGGCTTTCTTGGTATGGGCAGAGTTGAGAAAGTCCGTTAGATTGTTCTCGTGATACAACAAGACGAAGATTCGCACTCCTTCGGAAGCTTTCCGCGCGAGGAGATTGTCCAGTCGCCAGTGTTGGCCCACGACCGGACGCTTCAGTTGAAGTTCCGGGCTTATCCTTCAGATGAAACACGTACCGTACAATGTGAAGGATATTACAAGATGTATTAGAGACGATACATCATTATACCGCACATTAAAGGCAATCCGGCGCTTTGTTTGGGCACGATCTAAAACATGGACTGTAGCAGAGCTGTGCCGCTAAAGGTTTCAGACTCCCGCTACGCTAACCATGTTGACCGCTACGCTTACGCTACGCTAACCATGTTGACCGCTACGCTAATGCTACGCTAATGCTACGCTAACCATGTTGACCGCTAACGCTATTCGTCGAAAAATCGGCACCACTAAAACCGCTAAACCCGCTAATGGTAAATTTTATCAGTCTATAAATCCATTTCAGATGCCTTTCGTGGTATCGTGATTGACGTGGTAGACGAAGCCGGGGAAGCAGGTTCCAGTATGACGATTTCATTCTCATTTTTTTCTTGGCTCTTGGTGGAAGACATATTAAGTTTCGGTAGAAAAACGGGGAACACTTTCTCCATTTTACGGCAAGGTTTTCGAAAAGGCAGCATTTTATAATTCTGTTACTACACTGGCAGCTCTAGACAGTGGTGAAAGAAATATTCTCATAACATTGAGCAGGCTCCCTGTGAATACCGATGCGCGCGCCAACGTTAAACACCCGAGGTAGCGCTTTGAAAAAGCTAGCTATTTTTACATTTACAAAAAACACTTTTTCCAGTTGGACGTGTCACATGGGTGGGCTATTGCGAAGCTGATCAGTCTCACATGTGACGCGTACTGTTATTTGAATTACTTTTTAACGCAACCAGACCGCTAAATCCGCACCGCTAATTTCATTGCCGCTACGTCCGCTAATTGGAATCACCGCTACGCTGACGTACTTGACCGCTAACGCTAATCCCGCTAATCCCGCTAAGCGTAGCGGGTTTAGCGGCCGCTAAAGTCCTCCGCTAAATTAGCGGCCGCTAAAGTCCTCCGCTAAATTAGCGGCACAGCTCTGGACTGTAGTGAGTGTACTGGACTCCTGTACTGGACTCGTGTACTGTACTGACTTTGGAACATATTCAACAAAAAGTTAGTCAATCAACAATCAACCATATGAACAGCACATGACTTTCAATCAAGCAATCAATTGACGGTATCCAGCTACAAGTCTATTGAGGCAATTGCCGTCAATTGATTGCTTGATTGAAAATTATGTGCTGTTCATTCTGTTGATTGTTGATTGACTAACTTTTGTTGAATATGCTCCAGTCAGTACAGTACACGAGTCCAGTACACTCAGTACAGTCCATGTTTTAGATCGTGCCCTTTGTTTGCGTTGAAATTTGAAGCTAGAACGTGTTGTCAATGAACAATTGTTTTCACCTTCCGAAAAGTTTTTCCACAGAAGAGTGTTCAAACTTCTGCTTTTTATTCGTTTTTCGAAATAGGTCACGTGACGATATCACGTCTCCTTATCCCCTTTGGATACTCTTTTGAAACCGTTCTTAGACGAACTGCGTCTAAGGGATCATCCACATTTTACGTAATAAAAAATTTACATATAGAAAAAAAATATCACATAATTGACTGTATTCTGCTGAATGCAATTTAAGAGCGAAATTTAAACGAAATTCGAAGACATTTTGGGGTTTCGTGACCACGCCCCCCTCCTTCGTAATCATAGGTCGCACCACCCAAAATATCGTGATCAAACGTAAGCTTTTCAGGTACCACCCACACTCCCTTGATTACGTAATATGTGGATGATCCCTTATTTACTAAATTTTGAACTTGCGCAGATTTTTAACACACACAACTCGGCGTTATGGTGTACCTTGTGTAGCGAGAAAAAAATCATCAAAAACCTTTGCAAAATTTTCGTTTTGGGACGGGACGAATTTGAGTCGTCGTAGGTAGAAAAGGTGCTTTTTGGGCGTACCGAATTCGCATAATCTAGCGAAACTGTCCGAAAACGCAGTAAATCTAACGAAATTCGTCTAATAAAATTGTCGAAAAATTGTCCGAATGGGAGAAAAAGTCACATGATGTGTCACGTGACTTTTTTTGAAAAAATAGAAAAGGGAAAAGTTTGCAAATTGACCATAATTTGATAGAACATGTTGAGTGGAGGAATATATTCCGTGCCAACACGTTCGGCGACCTGTCATGAATTTCAGACTAAAACAAAAGCGCCGGGTTCTCTTTAATTAAAGCAATATATGTTACGAGGTTTTGGATGTTCATTAAACAGACGCCCCGTTAACTGTGATATAAATTTAGTGCCTGATGGACAGTCAAAGCGTCGCGGGTGAAGACTTACCACCAGCCACAGATAAACACTTCTTCCTTTGCTGCCTCCATTGCGTCTGCAACGGCCTTGAAGTACGCCTTACCGTCGACCAGCCTCGAAAGGTAAAGAAAGAGTAGGAATTGGGAAGGAACTGAGACACACGTGGCAGAAATCTTGCACTGACCGAGTTAAGCCATTTAGCTCGAATTGTGTATGAAGCCATACCAAGGCTTAACTCAGTTAGCTCTATGGTTTTTCCATGTGTATATGAAGTTAAGGCAGGCAAATGAGCTAAGTACAATCAACGAGAAGATCAAGTACACTGGAGGGTCCGGGGTATAGGCAAAGGGGCGGAGCAGGGGGTGGTCAGGTGGTTGAGTACACTGGAGGGTCCGGTGTATAGGCAAAGGGGCGGGGCAGGGGTTGGTCAGGTGGTTGAGTACACTGGAGGGTCCGGTGTTTAGGCAAAGGGGCGGAGCAAGGGGTGGAGAGGTTGTTGATTGTTCGATTGTTTGAGAACTACCCCCTGCCCCGCCCCTTCGCCCATTTCCTGGACACTCCAGTGTACTCAGTCTTGTCTTTGACTTAACTTTGTATAATAAGAGTACTGTAATGTCTCGATCATTTGGTGCTGCGTTTTAGATCCACCGTATTTTATGACTTCTGTGAAGCACAGTGTGGGCAGTCATAATGTACGGGTGGGTCTAAAAAGCAGCACCAAATGATCGAGGCAATGCAGTATAAGTCACTACCGTACCATTTCACGTAACAATTCTCTCGACGGGGCGCGAAAGATCCGTGCAAATTGCTGCCGGAATAGTCCCGGGCAGTGACATGCTTCATGAAGGTAAGCTCCATCACGAACTCACTCACGTCCTTTTCCGTGTGGCACTGCAGGATGAGCCGTCTGAAAAAGGAATATTTTGCGGCTATTTCGTTTCAACCGAAGAAAGCCTCACAATGGAACGGCACAAAATCGAGCCAACCTAGTTGACTGCTTCACAGCAATCCCGCGGGGTACTCCGCTTTCAAAAAGTCCGCCGTCGACTTCTAACGTTGCATCGGCCAGCATCACGTCTTTCACGGATGCGTCGAATGGGTCCACCAATATCAGGCAACTTTCTTTCACCACCAGCCATCTGTTATTATAAGATGTAACATTAAATTAATTAAAGGTTAATTTAGTTTAAAATTAACATAAAACTTGACGCTAATTTAATTTAGCGAATCAATTAATTTTAATTAATTAATTATTTTAATTAAAATTAATTAATTAGTTATTTTATTTAATTAATTAATTAATTTTATTTAATTTTAATTAATTAATTATAATTAACCATTAATTTCATTTTCCCTTACTATAAATGGTGCCCCTATAGTCTCACCCTTTCTCACCCTTTTCCCACCCTGTCACTACTACATAACCGTTTCATTCATTGAAGATTATCATGACAGAAGTCGCCATGGATGGCCAATTTTCACACAGAACTGACCTTTCTAACCATTTTGCCCCGTCCGCCATGTTCCCGCAGATCATACTAATCGGAAAGGGTTTCACGGGGACGTCGGCGATGCGCTGCATCACGTAACCTTCCTTCATTTTAGCGCCTAGTCCATGCACCAGCGAAAACGGACTGATCTCCAGAAAGGATCTCTGTTAGTGAGAGAAACATTCATCCTTTGATTCCGCATGCATCACGACGTCATCAGAAAACGAACTCAATCGACCGAGTGGCCACGGATAAAAACATTGTTTCTTTAATGTTTTTCCTTACCACGGCCACATGATCGCGACAAGTGCCATTGCCGACGAGATACCGCAGATACTTGGTGAACCCATGCTGGAGCGACCGGAGAATTAACCGTAAAATCAGAATTAAACGTTTGGCACACTGTAACTTCGAAAACAGAACACGGAACGGAACGGAACAGAACAGAACGGAACAGAACGGAACGGAATAGAATAGAACAAACAGAACGTACCATTCGACCGGGTAATTCCGCTGCTGGTACAGAATCATCCTCGGTTGTAGGGAAGCGTGGCAGTTCAGCTTTGTCAACGTCCGTTTTTGCAGTAAAACCTCTGAAAAAATAAATACTTTACTTTACTTTACTTTATAAATACTTTATTTTACTTTATTTATTTATTTACTTTATTTATTTATTTACTTTATTTGTTTATTTAATGCATTTAATTAATTAATTAATTTTTTTATTTACTTTATTTATTTACTTTATTTTTATTTTATAAATACTTTATTTTCGATGTTATGCATATCATTATCAGAAAGAAACAGAAGTTTTGATGGATTATGTCTACGTGAACGTACGGAAGGATCTGTGGGAATTCACCGGCTAGTCTCTTCTGAAGACCTTTCAGTGCGCCGTGGAGTTGTCGCCAGTCGTCAAACGTTTTTCGTACGATCCATTCGTATTCACCATTGCACACCTTGATAGCATAGCTACAGACAAATATTTGTGGCGTATGAAATTGGCAAACTAGAACGGGGCATAAGTGTTGCAAGAGTAAGAACTTAGATGTGATCCTTGTACAGTTTAGGTTTTGGCAAGCCGTGTGGAACTACACGGCAGACCAAAACCCAGACAACGACCCACAAAGTAACCGCGGCACAACTCTACGCTATATTTACTCTGATTCCGTTCTGAGAAGGGTTTGCTTATGCGTACGTGTGCGTCTTGGATGTTCGACCCATCAGATCGGTGTTGAGCACATCGATAACGGAAATGTCCACCGCAGCGCCGGGGATGAAAGTTGGGCTCCTCGGATCGGGCAGGGCCCGTTTCAACTTGTAGATTGTTGAGTAAGGCAGACCTTTACCTGACTCTTTTAATGAAAGGGGAAAGTCTTAGCATTCAAGTTTAAAATCAGCGCAATATTCAGTACGAGGGTGCGGCCTATTGCATAGTCACCAACCTTTTGGCTTAAAGTTATTTAATAACAATTCCGGTATTACAGTGTGCATATACTGTAGATAAGTTGGACTACAGAAGCTTGAGCCAGCCAAGTTCGGGTTTTGCCACTTTGCGTAAACACGAGGCGATGCGACACCCACTCACTGATGCGACACCCGTCTCACCGATGCGACACCCGTCTCTCACCGATGCGACACCCGTCTCTCACTGATGTGGTGTGCAGGTGTGAAACAGAAAACACAGTAAACAATCAGCTGACACTCATTCATTTGCAAAATGGGCGAAAACCACGGCTTAGATAGAATATCTTTTATAGATTTTTGAGTGGTGTTAGTGCTGAATAAATTGGTTTTACCGAATTGTCCCAACTTGGCTGGCTCAAGCTTCTGTATATACCGGAAGTGCTATGAACCAACTTGAGACTAGAAAAGATATGACTAGAAACAGTCCGGACTCCTCGTTCATATGAAATAGTTTTAGCCATCTGGATAAATACTTTAAATCTTACGGAGATAGACATCATCTTTGTCGAGGTATTTCTCGGCTTCCCGTTTCTCACGTAGAAATACATCGGATTCTTCGTGGATCTTTAAGGGGATGTCCGGTATTTCGAAGTGACTTCCGCGCATATCCGGCTGCCGTAACTGCGCCCGCGTCTCAGCTGAAACCTTCGTATTCTTCGTGGCGTCAGACGGGCCATTCGCTTCGGCTCCGAGGGTGGTATCAATGGGTGTGGAAGCGTAGTCGCGGTCGATGTCGAGGAACGCCGGAGCCGGACGGTCGGGAATCCTCGCGTTGATACGGACCGGGTACTCCGAGTCGGAGTTGAACACGGATGGGGCTTGGTAGGAACGGAGACCCCAGCTGGGATTGGGCGTGTGAACGGGGCTTTGCTTGTATTTCTCGTGGGGATAAACTTTTCCCGTGGCGAAAGTTTTCGGCTTGTTGGATTCTTTGCTGGAAGCCGAGGAGCCGATACCGTCGCCTTTCGCCCAGGACGGTGTTGAGGGGGGACTGTACATACCTTACCGGGCAACTAGAGATCCTTCATGCCACCCGATGTTTTTCAGAATTATTAAGTTAAAGTTGCTGAAAAATTGTAGAATCTGTTATCACATTTAAAACCACAATCAGACATCGGAATTACTAAAAGGAAGTCAGCAATGAATTTGTTGGTCTCCTGTTAAGACCTTCCCATAAAACGTATTATTTATATTATACACTCACTCATTATTAGCTTATCATGTGGAGTACCGACGTTGAATTCGAAAAACTGCCTAAGCAATGTTGCTTGGGAGATGTAACCATGTACAACCATGTTCTGTAAGGGCCTTAATATGATTCGCAATACATTGTTCGTCAATGCTACGCGCGCGTACTGGGTTTTTTTTATCACCATAGCACCGGCCATTTGATCAAAACCCATCAAAACTGCCTTAAAACCCATCAAAACCCATTAAAACCCCATCACTAAACCGACTAGCCCTGCCTGTTCGATTGCTAACTAAGTGACTAGCCCTGCCTGTTCGATTGCTAACTAAGCGACTAGTCCTGCCTGTACACAGGCGCAGCCAGTGCGTAAAATTTTGGCATATGCTTGAGCTCATGAAACAGTATCCTGTCTGATGAAAACCCTACGGTTGCCCTAACTCGAAAGGCAAAAACCATCTTGATTTCTAATAATTCTGAATATGAATATGAACTTCTGAACAGCTTTTATCGGTGAGTTACATTTCTGATAACTGCAGAATCTTTAATGAAAGTCGCACCACTTGGCCACGTTCAATCAAGCAATCAAGGGAAAGGTAATCTGGGCTCCACTATGAATATTTAAACTTTGAATGGGTCTTTAAATTTTGCCGTTGCTCAAAACCTTTAAACTCATTCATAAGCCGATGTCTAGGTGAGTTAACTTTCATAAAAATTTGGTTTTCAAAACGTTCAATGAAAATTGTTTTTTCGTTTCAGTTTTGCATTACTTTCAGCATGACTTCGTTATCCTAGCCCGGAGTGCACGTAAGCTCATGCGCGGATTCAGAGATCTAAGTTTACGGTGGGTCTATTTCTACTGCGCGTGAGTGCACTTCTTCTGCTTGCTTGATGAGTTGGCTCTGCGTTCTCGGCTTGTGGGATGCCAAAACGCCATGTCAATTCAATCAACGATCAATCGATCAATCAACGATCAATCAACGATCAATCAATCAATCAATCAACGATCAATCCACAATCAATCAATCAATCAACAATCAATCAACGATCAATCAATCAATCAACGATCAATCAACGATCAATCAACATCAAGTCAACATCAACATCAATCAATCAATCAAGTCGAAAAGGACGCTTTTGACTTTGAGCTCCCCCATCAAAAGTGTTCATAATCTGTTGGTTCTACAGCAATCCTTCAAAGTTGAGTAAATTTTCGTGATGAATTCTGTTCTGGAGAAGCCTAATTGGAGTTTAACAACCAAACGGAAATGAGAGAAAGGGGCGGGGCAGGGATAATGGTTGAACAATCAATCAATCAACTCCGCTCCTATTTCTACAGAGCTCCGCTGATTGATTGGTTGATTGCTTAAGTATTACCCCTGCCCCGCCCCTTTGCCCATTTCCGAGACCCTCTTTTAGATTAAATTCTGTCGCTTACTGTACCGGTCTAATACAGCGTGAAATGAAACATTCTGCAGTAATCAAAATGTCCATAAAAGCGTGGCAAAAAGCATGGGCTTTTTTTGCTGTGATATCACCGTGAAAAGGGCAGTAAAAAACGCATCAACCACTCCAGACACTCGCAACCAAAACACACACACAAAAATACAAATAAAAAATCTTTAAAAAAGCCCATTTTAAGCACACTCAAAATTTGGTCCATAAAAAAGAATCGCGTGTTTCTTATCCGTCTGAACAAAATCTTCGTCCACGTCTCCGCTCTCTAATGGGCCGCATTCTCCAGCTGGAACATGGCCACGTCCAGTTCATCACTCAAACTGGCCAGCATGCCAGTAATCTCATCCAATACCTCTTCATTAGTCCCTGGATGATGGTGGTGGTCACCACCGCTCTGCCCGTTATTCAGCGCAGGCTCACGAAATATTAAGCTGCTCATTGAGGGCACTGTCCGTCCGGTCCGCTGCTTAATCGTCCCGATATTATCTTGAGCAAACGGCATCATGGAAGACGACTGCTGCTGCTGCGGAGGGGGATTACTATTGGCACAGTCACGCACAACGGAAGGGGCCGGTTCCATTGACTTATTGTGTGACTGTGAGGAAGGGAGTTGTTGTTGCTGCTGTTTGTGAACTTCTTCGCACGCGACAAAGGTCCGTTGATGTCGGGCCAGGGTCGGGGTCTTTTCCATG
>LRSR01000259.1:0-13433 GCA_001579985.1 Hypsibius dujardini
CTTCATACAAAACTAGACATGGATGGACCAAATTAATGTTCATCTCACATCACTGTTGTAATTCTAACACATTCCGCGCACCCTGACAAATATTATTACAACAAAATCAAAAAGACAATAAATAACTAGTAATTTGCTTCACGTACAATTAATTGAATTTCTAATAGTTTCATGGTAGCATATCTGATCAATTTTTAGATTAATTCCGCATCTCTACTGCCAAAGTTCACAAAAATCAGTTTGCTGTGTAAAAAGATTAGGAGCCCGTCGTATACCGCTTCCACTGTTTGTTTATCCTTCGTGAGGAAAAGCTTGTACTATTAAAACTGCGTCTGACCCAGACTCGGTTATTTACAGTGTTGTTTATTCTTGTCATTTCTATTCTCACACCTCGCAGACACATAGACACACACAGACACACACAGAAACACACACAGACACAGACAGACACACACACATACAGACACATACAGACACAGACAGACACAGACAAACAGACACAGACAGACAAGACAGACAGACAGACAGTCAGACAGACAGACAGACAGACAGACAGACAGACAGACAGACAGACAGACATCAGCGTAGAGAATACTTACAGTATGTCTATATTGACTCCCATGTCTCGTGGCCCCTATAACACAATCTAATTATAGGATCCTCTCGGTGGAATCGGTGAACCTCTGCCAAAACGGCCAGTTCCGGGACACATTCGAGCTCGACCTGTTTCCGTTCGAGAGCAAACCGCGTCCGTCGCAGCAGCAGCAGCAGCATCAACGCAATCACAACGGACAGACACCGTTGGGTCCTGGGGCGGCTTACGGGAAAAGGTCCTACTCCATCGTCTCGCCGAATCAGTACAATCGCGGGTCGTTAAAGGGTGCATTCAAAGGGCAGACGCTAGTGGCGCCCCTCCCGTTCCCCGTGCAACGGGAGACGCAGCATTACGCGACGGCAGCGGCAGCGTCGACTAGCGACACGACGCTCCGGCAGACCTTGGTCGCTCCGGTTCGCCTTCCCGTTCAGACATGGAAGAGTGTGAGCAATTACTCGACAGCCTTGGATTTGAACGATTCGCTTCCGATTGAAGCCTGGTGAGTGGGAATGCTGCCGTGTTTAAATTTACATTTTTCAGGGGGATACATTTAATGACCAATTTACAGGTGCTGGAACGCAATAATGCCGCTAAAAGCGTGAAAAGTAACCAGAGCACGATACAAAACGAGTTAACGTTTGACATTCAGAACGCTATAGATCTCATCAAGACAATGAGAAAGTTGATGAGTGCAAGAGACGCCGCCACGCCACGTTACAGTTCAGTAATAATGCGTGGACTCGACTGAAAAGATCTTTTTTCGCCTGTCTGTTCCTTTATTCTTCCGGCAGTCTCTCTACTTGGGACAGAAATCAAGTGCCGAATTCAGAACACCTCGAAATACGTGTTTGTTTTATAATTCCGACCTACTTTAGTGATGAAAATAAAAATTTATTTCACAGATAAAGTTGGGCAAAGTATTTATTTGTGATTTAGAGTCAATTGGCATCAGCCTGAGTCTGTAGACAATGGGCTGAGCTATAGGCTAAAACTGCACAGTTTCGCTGGAATTATCGGACCTTTTTGATAGATACTCAGAGCTCCGCCCTTAATCTCCGAAAACTATTTGGATAATGCCAATCAACTCGAAACTGCATTTCATTTGGCACAGTGCCAAAATAACTGTCTGCACTCGAATAATGCCCCACGTTAATCGAATACAAACGCCTGAGCTCACTGCAGTGTTTTTTCACTGAGGAACCGTTACTTTGTCCGACCTAATATAATTAAAAAAACGAACACTTGTGCGAAAGAGTCGACTCATTTCCTGCTGTCATTGTTACTCCGCCTGCAGGTCAGCTGTCCGAAATGTTCTGCTCTCGCGGCCGCAAACGCCGGACGACAAACCCTCACCGGAACTGCTGAGCTTTCACCGGAAATACAGTAAAGATCACACACCCCGGCGCAGTGACCCTTACATGGCCACAGCGACTCGAACCCTCCCGACATCAACCCGCACGCCCATTTCAAGTATCTTCTATTCGTCCAGCAGTACCACAACCAGTTCGCCTGTTAGTTTCTATTTGGCCCCGAGAGCGCCGACTCTTTCGAGGCGGCGACTCCCGCCGGATTCGGAAAACGAAATCCCCATGGTCCGTCGAAATGTCCGTTCGGTTCGGTATGGAATCAAACCCAGGTAAAGATGATGATGCCAAACAACGAAGTACCGTTTCAGTTCAGTTCAGTTTTTGTATAAACTGGTTTTAATTTTTTTTGTATTTCCTTTTTAATGAAACAGAGCGATTCTTTCATTTTGAGTTTGGTTGTTTTCATGCACGATTCTTAACTTTCATCTATTCGTTAGACTGTTTGATTCGTTAATCATTTGATGCTCTGTTTCTAGGTCGAGGACCTCGGCGATCGTGACGAACGCCAGCGGGACCTTTCGCTATCCCGTCCCCGTGCCTCCTCCTCCTCCTCCTCCTGCCTACATGCAAGCTCCGGCTCCACGAACTAATTACCGCTCCTCCTCGCAGCACTACCCCAAGAACCACAGCCCGGTAGTATTCGGTCCGCCGCGGAAGGCGCCCCTCGCACTGCCAAGGTTAGCCACCGCCAAGTTCACCCGCATCGCGTCGTATCATCTGTCGCATCTGCTGGCGTTGGCGAAGAGAAGGCTGCGCACTGGAGTGGAGCTGCCGCTACCGATCACCATCGACAAGGCGATGATTAATTCTCCCTACCTCCCGTATCCGGCGGCGACGGGCGGTCGCGCGGGCGGCAACCGGATGCCGAGTGGAATGCGTGGTGCTGCTGGTCAACCGACCTATGACGGCATGTGGCCTTCGCCTTCAAACACGGCGGTGCAGGTGGTGAGCCCGCGACGCTACCACCAGCCGCGTCATCGACAGTTTGATCACAATGTCCGATATGTTCATACTAATCAGCCGACGGAGATGTTGTAAATTTAGATGAAAATAAAAGTGGGATGATCGACACTAACTTGGGGCGATTTTCAGACGGGGGAACCCAAAATGTGTCCGCTTTACATTTTTTTAATGAATCCGCTATAACTGATGATTTTCAAAACTTCTGTTCCATCAGCCAGGCTCTGAAAACTTATTTTTGGCAGAATTGCACAATTTTTAAAACAGTTGAAGATTCCAGTTTCCCTAATTTTTAACCGTAAAACGCTTGGAAAATAATTCTATTTAAAGAATTTTAACACTCGCTTTCTCAAAATTCAATTTATAATTGATTAGCATCAGTAAAATCTTTTTTTGAATGTCGGGGGGGGGGGCGGAGTTACAAGTCACTATTGAGCCCGATCGGAAACTTACGAGTGAAATTAGAGAAATGACGCATGGTTCCGCCCCCTGACATCCAAAAAGATTCTGCTGATGTCAATAGAGTTCAAATTGAATTGTGAGAAAGACAATGTCGAAATTCCGTAAATTTAACTATTTCCAAAAGTAAATTGTTCACAGTCAAAATCACAGAAAATGGAACCTTTCAGTGTATTCCCAACTTTGAAATTCTATTAAAAAAAGCCGTCATGTTCGGACCGATTAAATTAATTTTGGAAATCATCATAATTATAGCTCTATTAGCAAAATATAAAGTGAAGACATTCTAGGTTCTCCGTCTAAAAATCGTCCCACGTCGATAGGTTTTGTCAACTGCTACGAAATGATAACTGGTCACGCTAGGTGACTAATACGTATACAAACTGAGAGGTAAAGTAACTGTCCGTAAAGTAACTTCTGCGCAGTTGTATGTGTACTAGGGTGCCTGCTATTTGCCGCTGGATACAATCGGTCTGTGCACAGCCTCAACCCTAACAGGAGACTCCCTACTTATTAAAGCAAATTCAACTATTAATTTGCGTTCTTTCCTTTAAGGAAAGAGGGGTGAAATGTCTTGGCTGAAATTGAAAAAGATCCACATAACTAGGGCTGAGGATTACAGTCATAGTGCTCACCTTTCCACCATACGGATCCTCTTGCAGGGGAGCAACCTCAGCTGCAGCATGCTCGAACACTTCGCTTCCTCCTGGCTGTACTGCACTGTACTTGTACTTGACGCCCTTCTACTACTACTACTGGTAACGAGGGATTTCCATAAATTACACCAAAAAGAGCCCGCCGATAGGCGGTCGAAAATGTAAACGACCTCATGGAATGGCAACACAGGTCTTGACATCTGTCTGCTTCTGAACCGTTTCAGTAGGCTTTGATTGTACCAACAATTATGAACCACCCAGCGCCAAATTTCCGTCAGATCTGGCCCAGATCTGGTGAAATCCTCTATATACTGTCTCACGAGATCTGACGAAATTAACATACTATTCTTGGCAAGAATGTTGGGTGAGAAATCCGGCATTTCTCGCCAGAAATCTCTGAAAAGTATCTGACGAGATCTCCGCCAGATCTCACCAGAATGGTCAATTACAATTCGTCAGAAACATTCTCCCGCCATTCAGCCATTGCTCAATTAAACTATTATCGTTAAATCTCGTGAAGTATAGACCAATAACAATGAAGTACCGTCTTGTTTTGATTGGTCAAAGAAACAGCGGGAACCACGCCTCTGAGACAACAGCAACCGGAAATGCATAAATAGCGAACTCAGAAAAGAACGGAGAACCCTTTATCTAAACAGACGTTAAATAATATTCACGTTCGAAAATTGTCCGCAGTCAATTCAGACAGAAAAGAAACTCCAGATAGCGCGACCAAAATAAAGAACAATGTTAACTAAAAAAACATAAAATTTTTATTAATTTTTGTAGCACTTTTTCCGGATTGTGATGAATTCCCTAAAAAAAACCCAATAAATATTTAGTATCCAAATCTATCCGCCTAGAGTTAATCAATCTGCGTCTTCTTGTTTGTACAGTAGCATCTCCCGCTTATGTCGGTCCATACATATGCCTGCCTGCCTGTCTATTTGTGTGTCTGTCTGTTTGTTTGTTTCTTTGTCTTTCTGTCTGTCTGTCTGTGTGCCTGCCGCGCTGTATGTCTGTATGCCTATGTGTCTGTCTGTCTGTCTGTCTGTCTGTCTGTCTGTTTGTCTGTATGTTTTGCTAACCATTCACATTTGTCATGATTGATCACTGGTGCGCTTGATAGCTCTGCCCGCGACCTTTTTACTGACATTCTTGGCGGGTCGGACGGTTAGGACAAATTTTAGCTGAGCGAGAAGAAAACGGGGAACACAGATACGGTTCAGACATACGGTTGGACAAACCCGTTAACTTGGTGAGTTAAAATAGCTCAGATAGAGTGAACAGGGTCGGAAAGTGTAAACAGGGTGGACAGGGTGGACCCGGGAGACAACTAACAGGGAACGCACTCTCTTCCTGTCTCTCTTGCTCCCTCTTGTGTTATTGTTTGCCTTAAGAAGATGGAAACCTGAAAGGGCTGCATACGCAGCTGATCGAGATACAGTACGAGGCAAAACTTTTAATTCAGCAAACGAACAAAATCGCTTTTAATTCGGCGAACTATTCCGTTCCCTGCTACATCAAAAGCTGCCACCTTGCACATGATTTGAATCTTTAACAATGTCAACGAAAAATTTGCCATTTAGATGGCATACAACGCAAAGCAAGAATCCCATTGGATAGCGCTAACGATTGTTTGGAAAAAGCAAGGTGAAATTTCGCAGTAAATTAGTCGCAATTGAGACGGTAAGGAAGCCACTCGCGTGTTGATGCGCGAGTAAAAAAACACAAGAAAGTTGTGTCAAGGATGAAAAACTTATCTTTCACGCAAATAGCCATAGCGTTTCTTTTTTGTTTATAAGAACCTACGTGATGCCAGTCGAAAGATGATCTAGTTTTGTAAATGCCGGAACAAAGAAACATCTTCGTGAACATTTTACTAACTTAGTTGAAAATGTAAGCGACTGTTTTGGCTGTTCAAATAGAGAAATCAACTGATTACTCTTCCTTGGCATTTGGCGAACACGTGGACCCCTTGCTTTCCACACTTCGCCAAATTAAAAGCGATTTCAACGTTTGTCGAATTAAAGTTTCACCTCGTACGATGCTGCGTCGCGTGTCGTGAGGGGGGGGTTCTCATGAAAAAGCGATATCACTCACCTGTCTCTAACGATGGGGACGCCCTTCGGTTTACTTGTACTTAACGCTGTTCTAATAACGCGGCTGGTATGTTATTGAAAAAGTGTAGTACTATACATGCTACACAAACATAAAAGATGACTGGATCCATATCCTATGCATGTATGCAATTATCACACGGATGTGCAGCAACATAGTCCGTAATACGTAAAAGAAATATTTCTCTTTGCATTGTCTATTAATGTTGTTTACGTGGTCCAGGAAGTGCATTATACTTAATAACGCGCGCCGAAGCGAAGGCAAACGCATATTTGTGCACGATGGACAGGGTGAGTGATCAATCCGTTTGGTTAATATATACAATTCTGAGAGAAAAATGTAATGTACATCTTAAATGAAAGTCCCAGATTATTTGATATATCTTCTAATATGAATCGACGTTTTTAAGTTAAAACAACGAACGAGGAACGATGAACTGACAGTTCTCCAGTTTTCTTACGCGAAACCACCATGCTTAAAAAAAGTTTTCCCGAAGCCGCGTTATTGTTGATGCTGGTGCTAAACTCTTCCGCGTGGGCGACTGTCCATGTGGAGTTGGCATGTGTCGCCGCGACGTCCCCGCCTGTAAACACCGCCTTGGCGTACCATGGACCTGCATTTGAAGCCGCAGTCGCAGAAGCTAACCGACTCTATCGAGGTCTCTTCGAGTTCACCTTGTCCTTCATGACCGGCAACGGCACCAGCTCCGTGTACGAGAATATTTCAGTTGCGGACGAGGCTCTACCGATGCACACTGCCGACTGGTACTACCGTAGCAGACGGACCTATCCGAACGGGATCCTCGCATTCATCACACCCGGTGTGTGTACGAGGAGTCTGTCCTATATCAGGAAAAGCAAAAATTAATCAATTTATCTGACTGAAATCAAGACAAACGACTTAGTCGAAAACATAGAAATAATTATAATTGTAAGGTTTAGTTGACTAAAACATAATGAGTTAACTAGTTCCAGTCTTTGGTCTCTGTATCTATTGTTACATCGTCATTTGCAAGAACTCACCATCATATTCCTGTTTCTTCTCCTTCAGGTATGGCGTCCAGTACCGATATCCTGCAGCTAACTGCCAATTGGGGCATTCTCTTTGTCTCAACGTACGTTTTTGCCGTTTTTCGTCGGTATCAGAATATCGTAAGATAGAATCCCGTTCCCATACCCTCAAGTTTTTGAAAATATGGGACTTCATATCAAGGATATTCACTTTGCAGTAGAAATAACATATGCAAACTAATGTATAAGTAAAGTTTGGTTTTTGCGAAATACGCATTTGAACAAGAATTAAAAGAGTTGAAATGGGAAAACGCATATTGATTGATTGGAAATCGGACTTTATTGGAAACATGACTTCTGGAAGTAGATCGAAACAGTCTTCTGACATTGCGAATCTGTGTACAAGAACATTCTCGAATGATGCGACCATAGTTGCGACCAGAGATGGAGACAGTTCGGTTTTTACCACTTTGCGTAGCGTTGCGACACCCATCTCACCGATGCGGCGTGCAGGTGTGAAACAAATACACAGTAAACAATAAGCTGACACACATTCGTTTGCAAAATGCCTGCTCAAATTAATTCTGAAGTGAAAGGAGCCATTTTGATGGGATAACAAAACTGCGACTCGTGCCGTAAAATATGCGGGAAGCTTTTGAGTTGGGCATGACTGCCGGGAAATCTACTGTGAGCCGGGTTATCAGGGAATTTAAAATGAAGCAGCAAGGAGCAACGAAGCCTGAGAAAAAGCTGGGGACCCAGATGCTGCCATTTGTGCACACGACGGAAACGATAAAAAAAGTGGAAAAACTCGTCTTTCGGCCCGATCCTTTTACTATCTGAAAAATTATGCAGCAGTTGGGACTTTCTTATGGCACAGCGCGGCGGATTATTGCCAGGGATTTGGCCGGGAAGAAGCGCTGCAAGATGAAGACCCACCACCTGTCTGACAAGCAAGTTGCGGAACGGGTTTTGAAGTTCCCGCGCTTGCTGGAGCACATCAAACGAGGCAAGTGAAAGTACATCGTGTCGATTGATGAGGCATATTGTTACATGTCCCACGTCAACGGTCGGAGGAGAAATTATTATAAATTTCGAGAGAAGGAGAGCCCCCAAAGTTGGCTGAAATACTGCCGACAAAAGCACCCTAAAGGAGTCATGTTTGTCGCTGGGATTTCCGCCAAAGGCCCAACCGCCATCCGATTCGTTCCTCCTCGCACTAAAGTGAACTCTGATTCTACGTGAAGCGTGTTCTCAAGCCCCTCTTCAAAAAAAACATTCCCAAGCTCTACGGGAAGTAGGCAAAGTCGGTGGCTTTGCATCATGACAATGCTGCTGCGCACACGGCGTTGACCACGGTCCGGTTCTTGCAAGACAACAACTAACAATTTATTCCTGCGGCGGATTGGCCCTCCAACTCCCCGGATTTGAGCCCGATGGATTATTCCATCAATGGAATTTTTAAGAGACGTTTGTGAAAACATAAGACCAAAAATCGTGCTGGTTCAATACGAGCAATGAGATGGAAGTAGTCAAAGATTAGTGTCGATTTGTGTGTTCGAACTCTTAAAACTTGGGAAAAACGAGTCCGTATGGTAGGCAAAAACCACGGCTTACAGATAGAACATTTTTTATAGATTTTTGAGTGATGCAAGTGCTCAATAAACTGGTTTGGCCGAACTGTCCCAACTTGGTTGGCTCAAGCTTCTGTAAATACCTACGATCATACATGAAAACAAATGGAAATAATTCCTACACAATAATTATACACACATTTACAGGGTGGGTTCGCGGGAATCCAGCACGACATTGCCCTCACCGATCTATCTCGGGGCTGCCTACGTATCCACATCAGATATCGGCAGAATGGTAATCGAATTTCTGCAACTATTCAACTGGACGACCGCATTCGTCGTGGTGGACAGTAATGCTCCGCCAGTCTACAAAACCATGGCAGTGCAGGCAGAAAAGTACGCATCGGGAACCGCTATTCGCATTCTGAAGCGCACAATCAGTTTGGATCTTCGACCGTCCTACTTGGCGGTGCTGGACGAATTTGTCACCATGAGCCGCAGTAAGTATAGAAGTTATGAAGGTTTTTGCACATATTTATTTACTTGTCTATTTACTTGAAAATATACAAAAACGAACATGTTCTTGTATTTATATATCACGACATATGCGTTCCGCAGTTCGTACTAGGTTTGACTGTACGGTTTTCTCTGTGTACACAGTCTTGGTCTTCTTGGGAAGAGCTGAGAAGCTCCGAAAACTTCTGGTAATGATGATTTGGCTGCTTGATATCGTTCGGCAGTTATAGAAGAGTAATAATGTTCAGTTCGAACTTAAATAATTGGCAGGTTGAGGCATCGGTGCGTAACATGACTGCCGGGGACTTTGTGTACCTCTGGGACGAACCTTATCCATACCCACCGAGCTACGGCAATCTGTCCTGGTCTCTTCCGAACGACACCGATAACAGCGTGAGTTGACTTCAATTACCTGCTAGACGTAGCTTGTTGTCACCGCACGTCGAGAGCCATGTATCGTTTTGTTTTATATATAAAGGTTGCGCGGGAGGCTTTCCGATCGTTATTTGTGCTGGGTCCGTACGATTTGGATGAATCGTCCGCTTCATCACTGATCACTGGCCAATTGCTGCTGGATCAGTTGCGCACACGGGCTCTCCAGACATACCGGGTCCCAGCGGGGACTCCGTTCACTCTACCCGTTCGAGACGTTCTCACTAGCTACTCAACAGTGCTCATCCTCGCACAAGTATGGTGGGCAAAATAAAGTCTTGCCATCCGTAACTATATCATTTAATATGACATATACTTACAGTAGGGCCACATGTGTGGGAGCTTAAATTCCAACCCGCCAGCATAAAAATCTTGTGTTAAACTTGTCTAATTTTAGTTGTTCGAAATAACTATTTTACTATTAATTTTGGGGCCAATAGAACCCTTTCTATTTTTATTTTTCAAACCGTAATACATCCCTAGGGGACTAATTAGCATCCTGCACATTTTACCCCTAGTTTGGGGTTCAATTAAAGCCTTCAAGGCTGTTTTACCTCTGCTTACGACGGTCCCTTCATCTTCCTTTTCGCTTCACGGACGAACCCTCCACCGACCGGATAGGCCGTGTCAATCACTGGGACGGGCAACGTACCATCGGGCAAGGGCTGACGGACAAAGGACGAACGGGCAAAGGATGAAGTGTCAACAGACAGACTGCTAGACAACGGACAGACAGATGGACAACGGAAACGGATGGACTGACATCAGAGGAACGTCTGGATGAACAGCAGTCATACAAACAACGGACAGACGGGCAAAATACGGACGGGAAACGGAGAAGGGGACGTACGACAGGCAAAGATAGGACACCTGTCGGACGGCTGGACAACGGACATACGGTCTGACTACGGACGGCCGGACAACGGACAGACGGTCTGACTACGAACGGCTGGACAACGGACAGACGGTCCGACTACGGACGGTCAACAGAGAGCGGGTATAATAACCGAGGTCCTACTGGTCCCTTAGTGACGTATAAAGGTCACGTGGAATGGCCGGGTCACTATTGGTCCCGGGCAGGGGTAAAATACTTGCGGGACTATTGGTCCCGTAAATTATCAGGTGATAGGGGTAACATAGGAGCAGCCTTTCTTGTTTGGTTCAATAAGTAGGTTTGTCTCATTATATGCTCGTCATTTTGCAGGTTCTGAATGAGAGCCTACATGAGGACCGACTGAACTGCGTCAGCGATGCTCATTGGTTCCTTCAGCAATTTCTTAATCGAACCTTTACTATCCCAGGCGGATTCAAAGTCTACGTGGATCCGACGGGAACCCGACGTGTTCCGCTAGGCCTTTCGCATTTCGCCGGTCCGATTCCCGTCAGACAGGTAGGACACACCACCCCGCCTCGGAATTCTGAGGGTTTTTGATCCTTAGAATTCCTGTCAAACGCATTTTGTTCACAGATCATATACGCCCAGTCATCCGATGACGGATTCCTCATGAGACAGGTCGGCCGTGTGATCCCCGGACGGGGAAGTTGGCCGGGAAAGGTGTGGCCACCACCGAGTGAGCCCTTCTGCGGGCACTCAGGAAACCGTCCTACTTGCAACTCCGCTTCAGGTTTGATACATGTCAAGCAACAGGCAAACCACGACAAAATCGAATTAAATCTAATCTAATCGAGCACTGTCTGAGTTCCTTTCTGGGCATCAATTTTTCCTCTCACTGAAACGGAACAAATTTAATATAAAAGATGTTGATTTCATTTGATTTTGATTAAATTGGGATTTCCGGGATCCCTTTTGTCAGGCAATTTTGTTTCACCAAACCTTGACGACTGCACTTGTACCCTCCTTTTTCCGTGAAAATAAAAAGGTTTTGCGAACGTCGTGTTTTTGTGCTTTCTCATTGTTGAAAGTTGAAACCCCAATGGGAATTTAGTGAACTCGCCCTAGCCAATGTCAACAGGGCTTAGGGTTAGCTTATTCCAGGTATTAAAAACTGTGAATCGGCTATTCTCCTTTGACAAAATTAGGCACTATTTGACATTTCCATTTGCCAGAAATACGCAGGACGACAATTAGGTCGCAAGACAAGGCGCTAACAATCAAGGGCTCGTTTAGTGGCGGATTGAGGTCAGCCCGGGGGGAGGGGTGGCAAAATTCTTTTGCCCATTCCCTGTTAATGCTTGCCCCCCCCCCGCCTCGCCGGGCCGGGAGAGGGGGGAAATTAACAGGCGGTGGGAAAAGGAGTAAAATGCTTTTTTTCAAAATTAAACCCGAAATTCGGCCTATTATTTCTGATAATTTTTTAAACTTGTGGGGTGTGGGTGTCTAATTTTCATGAATCCTTTTAACCTCATGATCAGGCATAATTAAGGGCCGATCTTTGGGTTCAGTTAAAAAAAAAGAGATTTTTGACCATTTGCCCACGCCCAGCTCTACCATGAGGGATGCTTGTTTCCACTTGTAAGAACCCTAAACGAGCCTCTGCTGGAAGTTGTGTGATAGGGTGCTGCATAAGAAAGCTTCCCACTGCATAAGCTCTTGTGTAGCTGATGGTGAGCAAGAACGTTTTCTAAGCAACGTGATCATTTATTTTGTTTTAGATCATTTCCCAGCTGTAGTTCAAGCAAGTGTCACTGTTGCAGTTGTTACATTGACCATTATTATTTCGGCTATTGGGATAAGGTACTGACTGCTCACTTGGGAAGACTTTCCAAGGGCAAATTCAGAATCGCCCCTCACAGTTTGTTTGAGATAGTCCCATGTTTATGATGAACAAACAACATTATTTCGTCGTTGTGCTACCAGAGAATTTTTGAGTTTGTATTTGTTAGTACATTGCAAAAGTTCCCCTGCAAATTGATTGATTGATTGACTGAATGATCGGTCTCGCACTCGTTCACTGTAACTGACTGATTGATCAGAAGGTCTTACGCACCGCGTGTGATCAATCAACTGATTGATTGATGATTGATTGATTGATTGTTCAGGGCTATAAATTAAGACGAGTTGATTGCTTGATTGAATCAGTTTTGACGCAATATCATTTGATTGGCGAAAGTGGAGCTAAAAATTCAGCTTCAAAGACGGCTTCACGAGTTCAGGATTGGCCTGCATTGCTGCTTCGGAATTGTTTTTGTTCTCCATCTTATCGAATATACTCAATCTGATTGCTACATCAACATACTCAATCAATCAATCTATCACCTGATTTGCTGTAAAACTTTTGCACGAAAATTTAAAACTTTGAAATTCTGCCAAAAAAATTCTCTGGTACCGCAACGGTGAAATAAATTTGTTTGATCAACATAAATATGGAATTATCTAAAAAAATAGTGAGGAGCGATTCTGAATTTGCTTGTTGAAAATCTTCCCAAGTCGGTGGAAATCGCACAAAATGAATTCAGCAATTCATTTACAACCGTCATTTTGCTTCATCGGTCTGTATGTATTGTAGGTGTTGGTTACGCAAACTTGATCTGGAAGGGACGTGGTGGGGATTAGAAACAACGTCTCTCATTTGCACACATCAGCAGACATATGTAATGCCGTGCACTAAAAGGCGGGTCCGCCAGCTGTGCCCAGTGGAATCGGACATGTTACAAAGTGTGCTTACCGTAACCGAATATTAGTGAATAATACAGTTATCTATCTGATCATGTTATTAGAAAGGGCGATTTCGAATGCCAAGTCACTAGAAGAAACACACAATTTTTTCAAGTGAAAATTTTCA
>LRSR01000260.1:0-65416 GCA_001579985.1 Hypsibius dujardini
TGGGGCTTTGGTGACGCATTGCATGAAAACGGCTGTGAAGTTCATGCGTTTGATCCCACTGCTGGGACCAAGTCAACACAGAGAGGGGAGCGACAATGTCTCCATAAAACTGGTATAGCTACCAATACCAGCTTCGTAAGAGCTGATGAGCGAGACTGCTTGTCGAACAAAACAAGCTGTCAGCGGTGTCTGGTACCTCATCAACTTGGATGGTGCATATTGGCTTTGCCTTGATAAACTTCAAAACAAGTTGATGTGGTACCAGACACCGCTGAGAACTTGTTTTGTTCGACAAGCAGTCTCGCTCGAGTTACTGAGAAGAGCTCCCAGCCGCTGGATTTCCATCTCAGGCGAACCATCTCCGGCAGGAGGAATGTATTTGAAGTTCTTTTAAATCGTACACTTTTCAAGACACACAAAAAGCTACATCCTTTTAAATGCTCCGCTGCCGTACAGTTTAGATTGTCTGACGCTAAGGAGACCCAGTTGAGGTCGAATAAAATTCGATGAAGCAAATCATACAATGGAGTGATCTCATCATCTGCCCACTCCGGCCGTGCGAAACGTGAAGCCACTGAAAAATTGCACAAAAAGAACCGAAGTACGACTAACATAATTGTGCGCGAGGCCAAGCTGATCTGAATCAATGGCGAATTAAGAGTTGGGCCACCGAGCCGTTGCTCCCGCCCCCCCTCTGGCGGACAAAATGACTTTGCGCCTCGCAGAGCAGATGGGGCCTACCCCGACTCGGCTAGGGGGAGGATTTTTGTTGCCACCTCATCCATCAGGCTTCCCATTCTCTCCGGTTGGCCTCAATCCGCCACTGATCTCAAACAATATGTTTCGTACCGTATTCCCCCGATCTCAAGGGACACTTTTTTGCCCTACCAGTTAATTTGATCCACCCCGGATCTTATCTGTTCATCACCGTTTGCTATTGTTTACCTACAATCAATCAATCAACTGATTCAATGTGTGCGTCAAGAAATCCCGCTTAATCAATCGATCAATCGCTGCCAAGTTACGCTTAAATTTCAACCAATCACGACACAGTGAATCCGATTGAACAGTCAACCAATGACTGGAGGGGGTGGGGCTTAACTGTCCCTTGAGATCGGGGGAATACGGTACTTTGCCAGTACGTTATTTTTAACACATTTGATTTTCGAACATCAAAAGCAAATATATTTGTAGTTATTAAAAAAATACTGATCTTTTAGGAATCGCAGATTTGACAGGCACAAACATTATCCGCGCTGAAATCACATCAGGTCCTTTCTACCGGTCGTTATCCGATTAATACGCCAAAATTTAACTAGAGAAATGTTTTTGACAAAATCCATGGGGTTTCATTCGCACCTGGAATTCCATCTAAACCTAGCAAGGAAGGCACATACGAATAGAAATAATTAGAAGTTTATCTTGCGTTTCGATGATCAAAGCCGTAAAGATACGCTCAGGATCATGAACATCGGACACACGCGCAGGTATGATGACTGACCGCCCACGAATAATCGGTGGTTCAAGTTCCCGAAGAATAACCTATTCTCTGACAGGTTGTTCACAAGCATTAATACCACAATCTTACACGGAAATTATGGTAAGACGATCTGCTTTTTCCTTGAGAAAAAGGCTCTCCACGGAACCTGTTATCGTTCCATCGAATCTGGAATAGTCGTGGCAACCTTAATTAAAAAAAAATATGAGGGATCCTTTATCATTACCTCACTGAATGTACGGCATGCTTACATAGTTCCTAAACGGGATTGCTTGAATTTGAACCCATAGGCCCAATCCAATATGGTTTTTGAGGCAAAGACTACAGAAAGTTTATCAGCCATTCCCAGGACTGGTTCTGGCTTTTCACGAGAGAGTAAGTTAGGATAACGTACAAAGGGGAACGGAAAGAACGTGGTACAAAGGGGAACGGAAAGAACGTGATACAATTCTCATATTTTTAAACAGAACGCCCTGCACAAGGGGTCTTGAACAATGCTATGACATCCACGCGTTACGGCGTACAGCTATGCCTGAGGTCTAATTTTTAATTTCGACGCGACATTTACTTCGGTTCTTGACATGGATCCACTTAAACTAGAATGTTACTTAGCTCCGAATCATGACTACCCGTGAAAATGTTTTCGAAATCTATCAGTCGCAAAGCATTCACTCATAACACAGGCTACACGTTTGCCCGAAAGGGACGGCTATCTTAAAAATTGCACAAGTAATATAATTAATCCTTGAGGTAATTGTGGCCCCTGGAGCATTTAATTTTGTTAGGAGGTGGAAATCATGCAACCGCTGTCGTTTGTTGAATGTGCGTCAATCGTGACCGTAGGACCGTTCATTTCGGGGGCAAATGTAATACACTGAGCAGCACAGACGCATTGTAATGGGTTGAGGTGATTCTTCCAAGTTCATATAGTATTTTGTGGAATATATGTCCATCTTTCAGATCTAGGACGGTCGAAATTTGTGCCTGGTAAAGGGGGTTTTCATGCCTTGTGAGATGAATGGGGACACACGTTTGCGCATGTCTTGTTTTACTCTGACTGAGCCTAAGTGAAGGCTCAGTTACTGGAAAAGAATGCTAAGGATGTTAACAGCCTCGTAACTGGATATCAACGTGTAGCAAAATATTCGGCTATATGGAAGCGGTTGAATTTGAATTGCAAATCGCTCTTTCCCCGCAGCGTTTGTCCACAAAAACCCTCTTATTAAGAGGACTTCAATTCATCAGGAATTTAGTCCGACTTGGACGACTGACCCGGCTACTACTTATGATCAGTATTATTTTATGTGTAGTATGTGGATCTTGGTATATTATTAATGGTATTCGAATCAGATCAGACAGATTTGTTGAAAAATGTATGTCTCTGTTTGATTCCGGGACCGCAGAATGGAACACTATGGATGCGACAACCATCTGGAGGCCAAATGCTGGCTGCAGCATCCGCTATCGTTCTCACAAGTATGTGGGAAGACAAAATTACAGTTTACACTTTATCTTCTCTATTTTAATTGTTAATATCTTTGATACGTTTGGCTCCGCAGTGTTAGGCATACCGACGTTTTATTCCCCGATATTCTGTTTTCCAGACATTGTGTCCCCTTTGCGTGTCCGATCTCACTCTGTCCATAGATATCCTGGCCGTGGACATTCTGTCCTTACAGACTTTATGGCCAGGTAGAGACATTCTGACTGTGGACGTACTGTTGCCAAATGCTTTCCAGCCAGATAGACAGACTGTTCGCAGACATTCTGGTTGTGGATTTACTGCCAGACTATAGACAGATTGTATTGCTAGTACGGGGGCCATGCCCCTTTTAAAAGCTTTAACAACGAATTTCAAGATCTACATACAATGTAACATACTATTTTCTTAACTCACTACAGCATTCACTCTAACAATGAACGTCAATTTAAAAAGTAATTTTTTAAGAAAGCGCGATGTTTAGTAAATTTTTTTTACAATTGCAAATGCCCAGCTGAAGTGAAATAATAACTGGTGAAACAAAATTTCGTTGAGGACACTACGTCTGGTGAACGAGACATTATGTTAGAAAGACACAGTGTCTAACGGAAGGCATACAATATCCGAAAGACGCAATGTCCTGAGGACTCAACGTCTAATGGACATAATTTTGCGGACACAATGTTGGGTACAAAACTTCATAGGAACACAATGTTTGCTCACCGTGTTTCGCTTCTGTCTTCCCTATTGTGCCCTCATTATTTCATTGATTCCCTTTCAATGAATGAATCTCTCGTCGCCGAATTTTTTTGAGGTTTTTATCATTTTATTCTTTAGCCATTTATTGCTAAACTGTTTGCTGTAGTCTTGTAATTGTCTTGGTCATATCACAAATACGAAAGATTTATTTCTAGTCTACATGTTTTGCTAATTAACTGTTAATTTACATTGCGCTTCCACAAAGGCACCGTGTGTAACAAGTTCGCTACTATTAGGTTTTAGGGAATATTTTACAGTTGTTTTCTGATTGGTTTTCAGTGAATCAATAGAATGCTTACAAGAATTATCAGTAGTCACTGCGAACGCTCCATATATCATCTTCATTGGGGATTCGCGATTACGTCAACTACGAGATGGCCTAATACTGGAGCTCACCGGTAATGATTATGACTTTCAAGCCAACAGGGAAGCCATAGTTGATCCACTTTTTTACAAAAAACACGCTGCCAGCGGAAAGTACTACCCGTCGGCCGGAGTCCATGTATGGTTCGAATGGTTCTCTCACATGGATGACGGTTTCGGCCCCTTGACGAATCATCTCAAAAAGTTAATCCTGTCGGATTTCAAGCCAAGTCTCTTGGTCATGGGGGTTGGTGTCTGGCTGATGCGAGACTGCCATCGCACAGGAGTATCCCTGGATGCTTGTGTGCAAAGATACTCAAAGTGAGAAATTGGAAGAACCATTTTAGCGTGCATGTATTACCTAATGGCTGTCAATGTATTTGGCAGAGAATTTGAAAAACTCTATCCTGTGCTCGTGGAACTTTCAGCAACTACAAAAATTATCTGGCTGCCGCAATGCGCAGTGCATGAGAAAAAATTCGAACATGTAGATAACATTAACGTCGGCTTCACGAACAAGAACATGCAATTGTTTAATGATGCAATAAGAAAAGTTCTCTCGTCAAAGAATGCGGGCGAATTACCACCAATCACGTTTTGGGAGTCAGCATGGGACGTAAGCGTTCAAATTAATGATGGGCTTGATGGTCTCCACTTCGGTCTTACAACTAAACACCACCTCACGCAGATTTTGATTAACTGGATGTGTAGTTTGCTTTCTCCAAATTTCAAACAGAATTATATTTCAAAGGCATTTAGTTTGGGTGCCGAGTATTGTTGTGAATAGTAATACCTCACTCGAGTAATGCCAGTACTCGATTTATTAAGCAAACCACGTTTTTTTTGTATGTCTTTAACAAAGTTGTAGCTTAGGCTGGTCTGAGATTATTGTAGTTATTTTTTTTAAAACGTGTGATTGTACTGTTGTTCAATTGTATTTGATTATCGATGCAATTTACTATTCATTCACTAGCTAACATCAGACCTTAAAAGATACAAAATTATTCAGGCTTGTATGCTAGTTTGCTTTACCAAGCCAATAATCTCAATTTAGAAGGCCGACTGAAAGACTTTCGCAAGAACCTCTGAATAGATCACGCTAGATTGTGCCATAGATAAGCATTTGGACTACTGGCAAGTTTTAGCAAAGGGGTTTTGAAATACCACAACGTCCCAAATATGCATGGAATAATGGAATAAACTTCTTAGCCTACATGATTAAGGCCCGTGGCCGCCCCAAGCTGTTCTTACAGCAGTGGAATAATAAATAAATGGCATGGACTACATGTTAAGGCTGCCTGTGAACATACACACACTTAATATGACCTTGGAATAATGAAATAAACCCATACGCTATTTAGTAGGACTACCTGTTGGTATACACACACCCGGTATGCCAGTGGAATAATGGGATAAAATTCAGGCTACATCGTAAAGCTGAGTGCGGTCGCACAGGCAACAGTCAGTGATAGTTGTATGTGAAATAGTCCTTATCAATTTCACCTTAACTCGATCCGAAAGCGCCCTTAGGTCCCCTAGGCCAGTGGAAACTCTTTTCTGAATTGAACCCATTTTATTAATTTTTGCGCTTTACGTCTGACATGCTTCACTGTACAGTAGATCCTTCACTTGTGCAGACTAAGACGCATTTAAATATCTTTATAATAAATTCTATATGGCGCGAATTTTATGAAAACCGACCAGTTACACTTTTTTTACAAAAATTAGTTTGCACTAGTTTTTGACAGAGAGGTGAATAGAAAAAATCCTGAGTGTTTGGTTAGACAATTAGAACCGGAAGCAACAAAGTAACGGGATGATACCAAGCACTAGACCCAAACGTATTTTCGAGAAATCAGAATTTAAAGATTTCAGGCTTTAGATGTCGATAATTTTGCCCCCACTGATCCAAAGATAAAAACTTTTTCATTACTGTACTGCCACGTGAGCTTCGCGCACTGCAAGAGCATTACTTCGTTATCCTAGCCCGTAGTGTACGTAAGCTCATGCGCGGATACATAGGTCTAAGTTTACGGTGGGTTTACTTCTACTGCGCGAAGCTAACGCCGCAGTACAGTACAACAATAAACATTGTTATAAACAAAAATCTTGATTTTTCACTTAATCGGTACAGTACATGTAAATTAAATAATCTGGACTAGTTTCCAGTCACAGAGCGTTTCAATGCGCAATGCACTGCGCAAATGTGCTAGAAAATAGTGCTTTCTGCGCCAACTCAGTTCCAGAAAAACCGTTAGACATTTTTCATTTTTCTAAACGCTAAACAGTAGAGGAATGTTTTCATCTAATTATCAGCTGACTAACTCGTTTCAATTTTTTTTACCGAACGGTTACACTCAGTCTTTGAACAAATGGAAAAAATTGAAACTGGCTGGTTTTTATACCAGTACCACTGGTTGAAGGGCCTGGACTACCTGGCAGCAGTATGCGGTTAGAAAAAGCGTACTTGAAGCATAGAAGACCACAAATACGGTCGAATGTCATAAACGCCAACGACGATTATCACAGAAACGGCGTTTGAACTCCCCCAAAGAACCTGAGACAATTACTTTGCTCGGCATAAAATAGAACAATCGATTCGGATTACTTTAGCAAGTAAACAAAAACTCGTGAAATATAAACCAAAGACATTTTTGCAATTAATTAACATCAGCGAAGAATTTACATTAGTTCAGGGGTCAAGACGTTTATTTCCCCAAGTGAAACAAAGGGACCTGCTTGGGATTCAACACCAAAATTTGTTAACAGGCACTAAAATCGATAAAACCCTGACAACTACTTCACGAAACTACTGTATCAACAATATGTTTTGTTGAACCAGGCGGAGAATTTTTCGAAGGGGAAAAGAAGGTCATGGAATTTCCCGAAACAATATTCAGCGTCGATTGCATTAGCTTTTTCATTTTCCAGCACATTCCTGATTTTTTTTCTGCTTGAACCTTTCACTCCTCTATTTCATAAGGTTAAAATGAATTTTTTCCCATAGACTATGTTATATTATCCATGTCCGCTAACTTCAAAAACCCGGCTCTCAGTAAAATGTATTGAAAACTTTTCTCGTACTCCAAAAGGCGTCTCCAGCATTTCATAATAAAGTGAAAGAAGTTTAAATTTTGAAATAAATTAAAAAACATAACGTATATAAAACTGAAAACCAAATAGACAAACAAACACGATTAACAGATCAAGAGAGAGAAAGATTAAATACCGTACCACAGACAGAAAACTAAGAAAAAACAACTAATTTAAAACCTAGGGGCTAAAGACCAGCCCTAAAAACCGAAGTATACAAACAAACGCGAGAACCGGAATCTAAAACCCAGCTATACCAAGGATTAGGTACAAAAACCAGATTCCAAGATCATGATAGGATATGCACCAGAGACGTAGACGCCCAAAAATAAAATGGCGACTCATACGTCTGACTCATACGGATCGGATTACGTTGCAAAAGTCACCGGGCGCACCATATCTAACGACCTTAGAGACAAATTACGGTCTTAGTTAGTAGAGAGTCAACCCGGGAGCTGCTACATGGCCCATGGAGTGAACGGCCTGGTTTGTGTGGTGGTCTGTCAGTTCGGGTGGTGGATGTATAACGATGTGACGTACGGTTCGTCCAAGTTGCGGACAGTGTTGCGTGGTCTCATAGTGTAGTGACGGTCAGACCAGGTGGTAGACGGTTCGATCGGATGGTTGACGGTTTGTCCGTACGGTGGGTGGCTTGTGTGGATGGGTTACGTTTTTTTCGGACATTAAACGGCTTATCCGGGACGTGAACAATTTTTTCAGACGGTGAACGGCATATCTGGACGGTGAATGGTTTATTCGGCGTTGAACGGTCCCTCCAGACAGCATGCGGTCTGCCGAGCCGGATGGATAGCTTATGCAGACGATTAGCGGTCTCATCAAACGGTGGACAGCCTATCAGGATAGTGAACAGTTTCTCCTGACGAAAAATCCGGACTATGAACGGTCTCTCTGGACAATGTATGTTCTCTCCCGACAGTTGACACGGATGGTGGACGGCTTATACGAGTGGGCGGAATTTTCCAAGCGGTAAGTGATTTTCCCGAACGGTCGACATCTTCCATATTAGCCGTCTAGTGTCCAGAGTCACAGCTCACCGTCAGAATGAACTTTTTTTCTCGCAGAGTGACCGTTCGCCATTCAAAAAAACCTCCCACCGGCAGAAGAAGCTGAAGTAGGTCACCCTCTACTTTCCTTATTGGGCGCTCGCCATCCGAGGAGACCGTTTATTGTCTAGTGAGATTTTCCACCGCCTGGTCAGATGTTCTATTGTCCGGAAAAACTGTCCACTGTCCGGCATGACCGTTCACCATCCTGATAAGCCGTCCACCGTTCGGAGTAACCGTACCCTGCCAAAAAGGCGGTTCAACATCTGGATAAGCCGTTCATCGTCCTGACTTACAGTTCGGTGTCCACTGTCCGGATAAGTAGTCTGCCGTTTGGAAAGACCGTTAGCCGCCGAGATAAGCCACCCGGCATCCAAATAGACCGTTTACCGTCCTGTGTAATCGTCTGACCATCCATTGAACCATGAAACCATGTACCAGCCAGAAAGGCTCTCCGTCACGAGGGCAAATCAACTACCATCCAGACCGATCGTTCACTGCACGGATTGCCCATTCATCATCCGGATAGACCGAAAACTACATGGACTAATTGTCATGGAGTTAATTTTATTATTTCATTGCTGCAGGCACAGTTTGTGGGTGGCCAATGACCTTAACCATGTAGTCTAAGAGTTTTATTTCATTTTTCCTGATGTCGGGACAGTCTTGTGAGTGGCCAGGAACCTTAACGATGTACTCACTCAGGCGTTTATCCCATTATTCCATATCTGTTGAAAATAAGTGTGGGTACCCATATTACTGTTGTAACGTTATTCTTGCGTTAAAACTAGCCGCTGGAATTGTATGTAGGCTTGTGCTAGACCTAGCAAAATGTCAGAATTTGGGCTGTCGCGCCACTTTTCATGCAGATGCCGTGTTGTATCAGTGCATATTTTGTTACATACCGTACATTAGGCAGCCTTCAAAGCAAAACAAGGCATTGCAAAAGAGGCAGATGGCACTGACATCTAACACGACTCTTGCTAACTTTTCAATGTTTGTGCATTCCACTCAGATCTCCGATGCAGCATTTAAACATTTCAAATTACGTCAATGCGCATAGCGAGAATCTGCCGTCTCAAGTTCAAAGAAATTATGCTTGATATGTAGAAATACAATTGAAAGTGAATATTATTTAATTGCACAAGGATGATCCGAGATTTTGATCTTGCTAATCAGAATTCTCCAATTTAATAATTTAGATAAAGCGAACACTCTTTGATCAAATTCTTTTGGTAGATCGAAATCGGTTTAATATTTTCTTTGAGGGCCTGATTCTCCCGGCAACACATCGTGCTCTGCATCATGGCCTGTCGTTATACTGTAAAACAAACGAATTCTTTGGTCGGAAATTAGAAGGAATAGGATTGAGCTGCTGTTCATTCGCAACAGTGTGCTTTGGTTGCATTTGTTAATGTCATTGATTTCCGGCGAATTGGTTGGCACATATAGTCTATTAACATCTGTGAGAGATGAAATTTTGTTTCATGTCCAAGATGCAGGCCGTCAATTCCGTCACTGATGCGCACACTTGCTTCCCAGGCAGACTCCCAAAATATCACTTTCGATTCTCCACTGCGTTTCGCGTCCATAAGAACTTGTCTGACTACGTCATTGTACAAATGCATATTCCTGTTAGTGAAGCCGAGATCCTTGTTGTTATATGACAGAACTTTTTCGCTAATGGCACATTGAGGAGTCCATATGACATCAGTTGTCGAGGCCATCTCTTCTAGTAAGGGATGTATTGCCTTAAACTGTCTACAAATAATACAACAGCTGCCCGTTAACATAAAGCAACCTTGATATAATTAAATTAACTCACTCTTTATAGTTTTGTACACAAGCGTCCTGGTTTTTATTATTGACTTGACAATCCTTGATGCTCCAAACACCAGCTCCAATAACCAGCATATTTGGTCTGAATTGCAACTTCGACACATTTTTCAGGAAACTGGACATTGGTCCAAATCCGTTGTCGAGATAAGGTTGCCATTCAAATTTAATTTGTATGCCGGAGGATTTGTAGATGTTTTCGTCAGCTCCCAACTGGGAGTAGCTTGTTGAATTTAAAACGGATTGCCGGCCTGCACGTACATCGTAATCGTGACCAGTAAGAGTTAGGATGAGTCCGTCACGCAATTGCTGGATGCGGGAATCTCCAACGAATAACAGAAATGGCACTTTTGATGTTTTATCCGTCAAATCATTCATGCATTGTTTGGCCTCACTGAAAAACACTACACGTCACTAATTTACGGCAGATTATCTTTCTTTAGATCTTTGACGCCTATTCATTTTAAATATAAGAATTGCAAGTAGAAAACACTCCGCTACTGTATGCGGCAGTGCTTAGATAAAAATTATACAAGCACCAGCGGGTTTCTGAAATGGTTGGAATATTCAGTTGTTGGCTCAACGGCGTTTTTACCAAATTTGAAGATAGCAACTAATCAATCTAGAAAAAACAGACCCGTCACACTAGACTTACATGCAGCTCTTCAGTCTCTCATGACTGGCCGATTGACAAAATGACTGGCAAATCGACAGACAAACGGTAGGCAGGCAGAGAAACAAATAGATAAACAAATAGGCATTCCCACCGGCAAACAGAGTCAGACAGACGGATAGACAAAAAAGAATCCTATCAACCTGCTAATAAGGATCACACACTACTGTAATGTTGCGACCAATTGGTGCTGCTTTTTAGACCCATCCGTATATTATGTATGTAAAAACTGTGTTTTACTGCAGTCATAATGTACGATGGATCTAAAAGCAGCACCAATTGGTCGCGACAGTACAGTACTGAGATTAGAACAATCCACCACCATTGTTGATTATCAAGCGATTTCATTTAGTTGGTTCAGCCATTGATTTAATTCAGTTCAATGTATTGAACAATAACTTGTCGGTAATGTTAATCGGGCGGACTACTCCATAGATAGGTTAGCCCGCCTATGATGGAATGAGTCAACGTTTTGCAGTTTTGCACCCTGTTTGTTATGTGCTACATTTGACGTAGCCGTCAAAATTCTAAAATGTCTACTAGTGAAGAAATGATTCTCTAATGTCACGTAAAATGCTGGCGTACTTTATGGAACGGTATTGGAGTGAACAACCATTTGGTTCCCAAATGGCCGTTGCGTCTTTCAGATTCCACTTCAAGGATCCCGTTTGAAATAGCTTTGCGCAGGTGTTTCCCGTGGAATTCATTTGAAACAAGTTCGGATGTACGTGCATAACTCCAATCAGGAGTGATATTGTTAAAATAATGATAACACGCCAGGATGTTCTGACTCGTTGGAAACTCTTGAATAATTCAGTTGGCGTTAGCATACTAATGTTGCCTGTTCCAGTTGTAAAAATCCAAGTTTTTTGTCGTTAGAAGCCCGAATAGCCAGACCAGTCGTACTCTGCCAATGGACAGGCAAGCTGCGGCTATCGCGGGGTGCTAATACACAGTCAATCAGCGATACATAATCTTTGATGTAGTAGTGGACAGACTGGATGGCGACCCTAAATATACATTATACATACATAGGGAATAAATAGGTCCTCCCATTTTTTTATGTATGCTGTCGTCCAGTATAGCAAAATAATGGATACACTTTATTCTACATCGGTTATATTGCGTAATGGTGTTGTATAAGTACGACAATGTCCATCGCACATGAATTTTCAAAGGCGGTAAATAATATCGACTAACCCATGTTCTGCCGAACAGCTTTTGCGAAGTACACCTCTTGCACAATTAAACTGTGTAAAAACAATTTCCTTGCGGCGACGATGGCGATACAGCGTTATTAACATTTGCACATTTATTTAACATTAGTTTAATTATGATGATAATTAACAACTATTGGGATTGACATCCCATGAAGCATTCTTTATAGTAGAGTGGAATCTAACAACGAGTCAAACACCATTACACTAACTGTTTAAAATCCCGGCAGAAATGTTTTGTCTAAGCTCAGATAAATTCTGTTGTATCATATATGTAATACCCTGCTAAACAGTCCATTGCAACCACTTAAATGTTTACGTACATCCCACTTCCATTAAATTTTTCTGGAAATAACATCTCTAACTCCAATAATCTCCATACTTACTACATCTGCAAAGTAGTTTCCTATTTTTTACCTCCATCCTCTATAGCTCCACTTGCAGTGTGCCATTTCCAGCGGGTTTAACATAAGACAGCGGCTATCCTGGCGTCCATTTCTTCCAGGACAACCAAATCTTCGAAGCTGTCATATTAGCAAGCAAAGTCGCATAAATATCTGGACATTTCTTCGGATATCTCAGCTGAAGAACTCAACCCAAATTAAAATACATGTGAATCAGTAGGTCGTACGGGGAAGACGCCAAATACTTCTCATATGAGGAAGAACCACATTTGATGAAGCTGTGGCACAATGGATAAACACACGTTAAAAATACCAGCATTGGGCACCACACCCGAGACCTCAACGTTTTTTTATTTAGGAAATCATTTACATCTCTCATGATGTTTATCGATTGTCACATAGAGTGAAATTATAACAAGAGTCATATTAGAATTCTTAAAGTTAATGTTTTTGAGAGCCCGCGCATTTGAGGTCGCTTAATTTTGACGCTAGCATTGTTCGTGTAAATACATTAAACGTAGAAAGCACTAAAAAACCGCTCATAAGATAAATTCGATTGCAAGTAACTATCAGTTTAGTGGCATTGTATCTTAAATGTGTATTTTTCAACTAAGGACAGAGATCTGAATGTCATCCGAAGAAGAATAGAAATACCACTGCTCTTTTCAGATCTAATACACTTATTTGTTTCGGGTTTACGTATATCATTACGGAGATACGGAAACCGTTACCAATTTATTTTCCCTACACCATTGAAGATTAAATGCAAGCGCCCCGGGCCGATGGTCATAGATGTTGAAATTTATTTTATTAGAAAGTGATTTGGTCTAGTATTTTGGCCACATTTTTTTTAAAATGAATGTTTTCCTGATTTGGAGTATTGTCAGAAAAGTGTCCCTAGTAGCTATAAAATTTGAATGCGGTTTTTAGTTGATTAATTCTTTCACCTAAGCCGGGAACCTGCATAAACATATCCGCTGAATGTGATTAATACCGACATATGCTGATTGCAGTGATCAAGGGAGCATCTTAACTCTTTATGGATGAGACGATTCGCATGGCGCCGTAAATGTATTTTACATAAAATGCACAACGACCACATCTTTATGAACCCGTATAGGTTCCCGTCCTCTTAATACAATTTCCGAACAAATCCAGGATGCAGTCGTAGATTGGGTGATTCACTACGGGTAGTTTAGCACCACATCTTAGATTTAATCCTCACTGAAGTGAAAATTAGGTCATTAATCCTTAGTGAAGGAGTTCTCTTCACTGGTTGTTGATTTCCCCTTAAATCTAGAAACACGGTCGGTATGTCATTTATGGTAATTAAAAATGGATACACTTAGCATTTAGTCGACTCGAACTGAGCACGACCCACATGAATCTTGACTCACATGTTCATACCCTACGGATAACTCCTGATTATTTTATGCCCTGACATAGCCTTGTTTAAGAGAATAAATTAAGGCTTTATCCTCTGCAAAATTAGGGCTAAAATTTCAATGTCCTTGGCATGTTAAGTGACCTGCCGCAAAGACTGTCTTGCAGCTTGTAATAATCACAGGGATGAAAAAGCTAAACTAACCCAAATAAATTAAACCAAAACTAAACTAACATTCTTAATAACTAGATTTTAGGGTTTTAATTTTTATTCAACTAAAAATAATTAATGATTAAACATATATTTTTTTTAGAAAACTAATTTTTTTTTAAAAACATTTAGATACTAAAAATTACCCAACCAGTTTTATTTAAATTCAGATTAATCGTTTTAGAGACTAAAAAACTAAAAATCTTTAGAAACTAAGTTTAAGTGAGTAAAAAACGTACTAGTTAACAAAGTTTAGTTTTTGTCACTCATACTTGTAAAGATTTCTTGAGGTCCAGCTAGCCAAAGGTTTTTTAGTCCTGCTCATTTCCGAAAAGCAGTTTGTCCAACTCCACTTTTAATGCTCTGGTTACGTAAGAAACAACAAGATTAAAATATGTTTTTCGCGCAAAAGCCAACTTGAAACAGTAGAATCTCACTGTTTTCAATTGTGTTATCAGACACGGTTAATGCAATCTTTTCCATTTGGCGTTGCACTTCCTTCTCATGAAAAGCCGTTACCTCGTACCAAATCACTATACCAGTGTAAAACGGAGGCCATTGCGCTTAGATATTAGTATCATAATGGAAAAAAACGTGGGAAGATCTTGCAAATGATGTGAACACAAAAAATACTTTCGAAATTCAATTGATAAACAACGAGAATCCGGATGTATTCAATTGCTTAGATGGTGATAAAAACTGAATATCGAACGCTTATTATAGTACATCGCATTTTACCATTTTTCAGGCTCAATCCACGCTGTAATTTTCAGTAAATTTCACGGAGTTTTTGTGCTCAAAACGCTCTTTCGCTATTAAGACAATGAACCTGGATGTATTACGCTGAACACCAACATGTTACCATGAAACTATTCATGTCCAGCATGTTTATTCAGAGGTTTTGGTGAAATAATAAAAGTCGCACAGCTAGCTACAAATACTAAAAAAAGTATTCTTCGGTTACTGACAGATCGAAACCAAGATCGCTCCACCAAGGCTTATGCAAAATGGGATCAAGGGTTTCAAATGCGTAACTCTGAATCCTGTCTGTCTGTTATTGACTCTCTGTCTGTCTGTCTATATGTTTGTCTGTTTGTGACTGTCTATCTGTCTGTATGATTTTGTGATTGGCTAACTGATTGACTGATTGCCTACCTGCCTCTTTGTCTGTATATATGTATGTCTGTTTGTGTCTGTCTGTCTGTATGATTATTTAACTGACTGACGGATTGATTGCCTACCAACCTCTGTGTCTCTATGGTTCCCAATTTCGGCCAGCGGTTTAGACATTATTTTCACCACTTATTGAATGTGCATTACGACATGCTTTCGGGCACAGGCAATTCTGTACTTGCTCAAAAATTTTCTCTTAGGAAAGTTGCAAGTTAGGATTCTGGTATACCAAATAATGCACGCATTCACGGCTGCGAAATCGGGTCGGGGATCTAGGTGCATAAATAAAAATTACAGTGCGATTTATGTTTAAAATGTAAACAGTTGCACTGCGAGTCAGGCATGCTTTGTCATGGCTCAATTATTGCTTTTTTTAGCACACACAGTGCCTGAAACAGAGCAAAGTCTATATTTGAGCGCTCGTTAGAAAATAGTTTCCAAATTATCCGTAGGGTAATGACGCCCGTGGATATGAGAATCGAGCTTGTCTGTTTGTTTGTCTGTTTGTCTCTGTTCTTTTGGCCGTCTGTTTCTTTGGCCGTCTGTTTCTTTGTTTTTCTGTTTGACTTTGTCTGTCTGCTTGTCTGATATCTGCCTGTCTGTTTCTTTGACTGTCTGTTATTTAAATTAAACATTACTAATGAAGAATTCGTCGCTTATTTGATTGATAAAAACGCAACCAAAAAAGGATACACCGGGGAAAAGAAAAAACCCGATCGGATTAATTGCGCTACAAAGCAAGTCAGGAACGATTTTGAAATCCTCAAATATCAGAGGTGCCGCCTCATGTTGCTGGCTGTACTAACAGGCTGCGTCTGTGCAGTTTAAAAATGAACAGTAAATGCGGACGCCATTAAATTTATTCGCAAACCAGTTTTGGACAGGACATAGCTATTATTTTTACCCGTTAACTTTGGCGGTTTCAGGCTTGTATTTCCTAGCAGTTCCGAGCAATCAACGAGGTTTGAAGATGTTGCACATTCACAAACGTCTCACGGCCTGCAATTGACAGGGTCAGGACGCACGATAGAAGCGCATATATGACGCATAAAAAATAAGAGGACTGTCATTGTGACACTGGGCCAGTATATGCGTACAGCCTGTTGTTACTGTTGGGTTCGTGTCATCAAAACACAATCTCTTCGTCTCGGGTTTACGGCCATACATTCTTTAGGAGGCCATCAATCTGCTCATGAAGTAACTGAGATAGAGGCATTTCCATTTCCAAAATTTGGGGAGGGTAATATGTCATGTTTTGGTTCTGTTTTAGATATTATAAGAAATCAACTGGACGGGAGTTAAAGTCAATCATTTACTTAATACGTTTATTGCGCAATGTGGGAGCAGTAGCTACTACTCCTTGTTGGCTCCCCTAATTCAAGTTTGTACTAAATGACCATGTACTCCTATGTGAAGCGACATTTCAGTGGTAATATACTGGTAGGTCCAAAAGGTGACACCAAATCCTCCTGATTCTACAGTACATACAAAAACACGTATAAGGCGAACTTTTTTTCCAACTACCGGTACTACACTGAGGTCCTGCTAGTTGCGGAGTGCGCATTATATTGTCAAATTATTTGAACGCGCAGCGGAAGGATCCCAATCACGTCAATGGTGCCCTTGCTTTGTTTTGTTTCAGTTCTGATACAACTTGTTAGTTTGCACGTTTAAAACCAATAGTAGCACTAGCTCGTTCCTAACTATGTTTTCAAAAATCGTTTTATTGCGTGAATTCTTAGTTATATTGTGCGAATTTATTTCATATTATACAACTCCTAATCTTTTTAACCAGCCAGTTGCCCAAGATCTAAGCATCTCCCATAATTTGCATGATGTTTTCAGTAAATTAACCAGTAATCAGTAATCTTTAATCAGTAAAATTTACAATGATCAGGGAACCGCAGCTTTAAACTCTTTAATTCAAGACTCAATAAAACCAGCAGCAAAATGAACTAATTTAACTTCGTAACTCTTCATTGAATTCTTTGTTTCTTTAATTCATTATTTAATTATTTCTGTGAGTAATTACTGTCGCTAACGCCAATTTTCTAACTGCAATAATTACAAGAAGAACTGGAACAAGGGTGAAATTTCAGTTTATTTCAGAAAAAGGGAGAATAAAGAACTGTGTAGCAAGAGATGCTAAAACTGTATCCACATATATAATCCGAAACAGGCCTGCTGTATGATTTGAGAGTGAAGTGGCCAATAACAGTTGAAACCAATGCCCTCACTTATACTCAAGCACAATTAGATGCTTTTACGGCTTCCATCGGCCTCGGCGCTAATGCTTTTCTAGTAAGAACAGCAGGGGAGGGCCGGGAGATGCTGCTGGCTACACAACTGTAGCTCCCGACACAACTCCCTTTAAGGATTTCTTACTGTAATACTTGTCTCGTAATTCCTGCATCAGTCCTGCTCGGAGCAACCCCGCTCAAACCCCCAATAACACCATGCGGGATCAGCAGCACATTTACTCAGATCCTCACAATAGATGGCAGCGCCCCTTCATTTCGATCCTGAATAATTAGCGGAATTACTATAAGTAACAAGCCGTTGAGCAAACTTATACTCTATCCCTTTAGAGAACGTGATGAACTAATTAATTATCTGTACCGCTGGCAGCCTTTTTTTAAACCGAACATTAAACTCATGCAGCTCCTCTGTCACTGGGCGGGAAATTAGGCTACCCCTTCATTTGCAAAGAAAATCTCTCCTCTCACGCCCTCTCTTGTAAATAGCGCCTTTTATTATGTTTGGTTACCTGTTTTAATGCTGACGGTAGGGTTGCGTGCCGCCATTATTTCCCACTTTTAGGCGGTTAGTTCAGTCGTTCAGCTTGATTATTATTCAGGATACAAGATAAGAATAATCTTTCAGCGAGACCCCCGCAAAGTTCATGGAGTCGTCCCAATATTTTTCAGGCCTTTCAAATGTAAGACTTTTTTCTTCAGCATGTACAAAATTTGTTTTCTATAAATTTGAACAAAAAAATCGAAGATAATTATAAAACTCGATCACCCTAAATTTTCTTGAATATGATCAAATAATTTTAAATGCAGTTCCAGATATGTGGAGCAAACATTATGTCATACACGTGTTATATCATCTGTCTGAACTAATCATTTCGGAAGATGAACGTCACACCATTCCCATGTCTAGTTTATGTTTGAAGTTACGACAAAGACGGATAATTTGTTACAATAATTACTGCTTGTCTCACCCAAACGAGGATCGAGAATAGTCGAGAATGTTTTAGCTAACTAGTCATTCATGTTAATGAAATATGCCGTACACATATTTGATATCACACCCTTTAGCGTTTGTAAAACAGTTATTTGATCAGACTAACGAAACGGCTTTTGTGTCGGAAGTTTAGCCGCGCCTACTAGAGTGGTCTTGGTGATTGTTCCTGGAGTAGCGGTACCAGTTACACTGGCAATTCTCGCAGCCAGCCTGTTTTGATGTGGATTAAGTTGTTTCTTCCCCAATAAGTGATTTATTCCTGCAAACAAAACATACAGTTAAATTTTAATCGATTCAAAAGTGAACGGATATCATCTTACGTTGACCCTGGTTAACAACATGCAGTGAAGGATTTCCTTGCAAAGCCTTCTTCGGCAAAGCGTTGATTTCCGCAAATGCACACAACAAGAAAATGGCCAGGACGCAGAAAATTTTAGAGTACCGATACATTTTGTGGGTAGATTTTTGTCTGTATTATTAATTAGCTAAAAAATTTGTGTGAATTTGGTTGACACTTTTTTTGCATTTATACATGCGCTGCATCTGCTAATCCGGAAGTAGGATGCATTTGGAATTCCATGGGAAAGGGCCAAAGAATATAGTTCCTACAGGCATACCAAATGGTTTTGGTGATCCGACAAAAGAAACTTGGGCAAAAGTCAGACGTGTTGTAAACATAGCAAGATGTTCTGCCATTGCATAAGAGTGTCAATAATTTAGTACTTACTGAAACAACTGCAGTTAACAAAGCTTGAATCCGGACTCCTTCCAACCGCTGGTTCATTGTCATCGTGAATACCAACTTCATCGAGACCTTCTTCTGCCATGTTTTATACAAAATATCAGTTCATTACCATTTTCTGTATTTCCTTATTATTTGTTAGGTTTGCAAATTTCATTTATACCTTAATTCAAGTTTGTGAGATTAAAAATATACTTCACAATAACGTAGGCGTGATAATGAATTCTGTATTGCAACGACTTTGTCAAAGCAATGCCTTATTACTATCTTGAACAAAAATAAGAATAATTGGCCAGTAAATGAAACATCACCGGACTTTGCTCACTTCGCTCGCTCATCCTCGCTCGGCGTTTCATCCTTCACAGAAATCTGAATTAGAGGTGCCATATAAAACTCATTGCCAATGGCGCCATTCAGAGCTCGTAAAAATATATCTGCAGATGTAACCATGGAACCCATTCCCTTCGCGGCGGCTTGCTCGCGCTCAGGTCAGTGGTCAGGCTCACATGAGCACTCACTGCATTGCACACTTTGCACTGTACCGCGTGCACTGTGTATGAATCTATAATGATTAATTGGTTAGATATACCCCAATTTGGAACTGCTATCTCCTCTATCGATTAGTTATCGCCAAATTCAAAAATTCTACTTTATGTTTACTGTGATATGGTCATTTTATCAATGACTGAACAAGAGCAGACAGATGCGACTCGCAATCGGTTGTTTATAAACAGCTTCAAGTGTGGTAATATACACAGATTTACTCCCATCGCTCCACATCCCAATGCTCCACATCGGCATTTGTGTGGGTCGCAGACATGGGCTTCCAAGCGCTAGGCGACCTTAGTCTGAAGAGCATCACTTACTAGTAGAGTCAAACACTAGGGTCAGGGAAACAGAAAAACCACTTGCTTGATTCAGGGCACCGTAAGGCAATTAGCCGGTCTTTTTTGCACACATTCGCCGTCGTCATTACTTGTTGTACTTCGGGTTTTACCGCGGGTAATCGCAGTTCTTCTGGACCTTGGCGTTTATGAAAAGGTCTGGCCAGTCGTCGTGTGCCACTCGAGAATTGATGCCGCCACCAAGTCGTCGTGATCGGCGAGGAGCAATCAGAAAGTTCGGGGCCTCTGTCGAATGAGGCGACGCCAAAAAGGCGGAACAAGCTACCTCACTCGTACAGCTTTCAGATTCATTTCAAAACCAATTTCTGGGCTAAGTTTACACAGTCAATAGGTCATGCATGACAGTCCCAGCTAGTCCACCGAACGTGCCGTCGTTAAGGTACACGCATACAGAGGGAACTAAATAGCCTTCGATAGCTTCGGGGTAACCAGACAGAAAAAGAGGGCCGAGAGGATCACCCTGGTGAACACCGGACGCCACGTAAAGAAAGAAATCGCCAAAAAAAGCTTCGTCGATTTGCCGTACATTTTTTTAACAAAGGCATAGTACTGTGGGATTAGTCTGTCCCGGTGAACAGTGTTGAAAGCGTTCCGGAAATCAGATTTGAGGAGCACTTGAGTCTCGTCGTCGTTCATCAAGTGGGCGTCTACGACGTGAACCACCGCTTCGACACCCCCGGTGTACTGTAACCCAGCTGTACTTGCCTGACTAGTTCACCGATGTGCGACATCACACGGCAGCTGATGATCTTCATTAGCAGCCGGTAAAGAATATTGCCGACTGCGTATTCTACTCCTTCTTTTGAGTTCGATGAGATTGGCACCGTATAGCAGAGGTAGAATGTTTGCTGGAACAGCACCCTGTAGCATGTGGTTGATGATGCTGGCAAGCTTCTCCGTCAGCCGCTTCGCGGTCTCTCCGACAACACCACTGACCATATCTTTGAGGTGCAGGTGGAAAAGACCGTACGAACCGCCAGCGGACCCGTTAGGGTGCGAGGCGACAGCCTTCCATACTTCCACCAATGTGACTATGGGATCTGCAGGGCTTGGTGGGTCAGTGTAAGATTCGACTCTGCCAGGTGTTTGCTGCGTAGACTGTTGAGAGTTCCTGCTGTTGGTGATGCCATCGCATTGTCCGGCGTTAGAGAAGTACCTCTCCGGAGATTTGCTTTCGCTCATTTTTCAGATTATTGCTATCTGCAGCTTTGACGCAGATGGTTTAGCGGTGACATACTTTGTGAGTTCCCATATTGTGTAGAAGCCCGTACTGCGGTTGACGTTGGACTTTGTCAGTAAAACTAGATACAACTTCCGCTCTTCCTTGGATGCTGGTAGGTTGAACGCACCACAGGAGTAGAGGAGGTGGTGACACCATGCACCATCCACATTACTGCAACAGTCAGCAAGTTGTCGCGGGCACTGACGTCGCATACACACATCTGCCTTCACTCAGGCATCGCTCCCTAAATAGCTTGCACTGACCACCGGAAGTGGAGATGCTCTTCCGCGCCACCGGCGCAGTATCATTTACATTACGATTGCTATGGTCAAGATACGCCCTATTTTGGTGTAGTTAACTATTTGGTACTCATGTGTGGATGTTCTCTTGTTCCTATTGGTTCTTCGTGGCTGAACCGCCCTTGATCAGTCTAGTTCTCCTCCTATTTCCATGTACTACATATATATTTTGGTTTCTCGTGTTGTTCGACTATATAAGGTCGCTGCTGCTAAATTATAATACATTAGGAACCGTTTAGATATAGTACAGTGTAGTAACAGTACAGTATCAGTATGCCAGTTCTTAGTTTTCCAATATTTTCTGGAGTCCCTGTTCACATCCGATGAGTGCTAGTCCATCAACTGCTACATATACAACCAAAGTTACGCGTAAGTGTAACAAAGTACTGCAATGAAGGCTTTGGCAGCGGTGTGTCGGGCATCTTTCGGGATCCGGCGGACCATTTGATTGGCCTGACGCAAAACCCGGAACTCTGTTGACAGGCTAACAAGGTCTGAAAGCAGAGTTGTATTGGTAGCAATGGGAAGGTGGTTGCGGTTTTTGGTGGCTTGGGCTTGAAGGCACGGCTTTTACTCCGGTGCTTATTGTAGTTTCCCTCGCCTTTGCGTGGGGGCGTACAATTGGGGCTATCAATGGATCCAGTGCTTGACGACGCGGGGCATAACAGCACATCCCTGTAAAAAGTTTCATATGAAGCAAAAATGTGGGCCACCGTTGAAGTAAAACGACCTAAAGCAATCCAGGGGAACGTTTGTGTTGCCCCTGGAGTGTCGTGGAGAAGAACTGGTCTATCATAGGTGAAGAAAAACGACCAGCAGAAAGATGTGAATATATGCGGTGCGATGCGTCGAGAATCTTGCAGAACTGATGTCGCGGCAACCTACAATCAAAATCAACACGGCAGTCTTCTGACCACAACTAGCAAAGATGTAAGACGGACCTTGTTAGACTGACGTGGCCGGCGGGTGGAAATCTCGGAAATTGCTAAAACGGTGGTATGCGGCGTAAAAATGATAAAAAAGTAACTTGTCCGTTTTTTGTCGGCGGAACAGAGTGGAGCCGGAGCGTAGGGAATAGGGAAATCAATCTATTATTAAAAAAAAGAAACGTGACCAGGCGTAATCCTAATCAGTCGGCGACTGGCGCCTGTAAAACAAAAACACAATGGCAGTCTGCTGATTACAGCTAGCAAAGAGGTAGGGCGTACCTTGTGTGACCGACGGGGTGAAAAGGCAAAAGATTTTGCTGAGGAGAAGTCGGCTGGCAGTCAAATTCCGTGGGGAAATGTCAAACTCGAGATTTTGCGCTGACCAGCGTAAAACACATCGGTCAACAACTTGGCCCGCTTCAGATAGAGGTAAACGGTGAACCATAGCAAAGTTCCTTGGCTGAACTCGAGCAGAAATAAATTGTCTACTCGTCTTCCGCCTCCATCATTCGATCCACCAGAAAAAAACACATTGGAAAGTGCAAATAGACAGTGGAGGGGACATTGGGACAGACAGTGAACACTAATAATGATGATGATACACGAGAGAGAAGACAGTATTCTTTGTACATAAATTACTCAATGATTGAACACTTCCTACCTCCATTTTATGCTCCAGCCCGATCCCTTTATTTATTGTTGCCACCAGCCGTAAATCGTGCACCACCGCGTTCTTATGTCTTCGGTTGTACCGTCTCCAAACACCGTCGTTTTCGAACGTAAAGTACGACCAACTGGTGGTTATGAGGCAGAATAGTAGTGGACTCAGCTGTTCGCCTTGCTGCACACTAGATTGCGACAGAAGGATAAATCGTCGTTCTGAAAACGGCTTTCTGCAATTTTGTTGGCGCTGCCAGTGGCTGTTGGGTTGGTTGCAGACCTGGCTCACGGAAAGCGGGATCAGGATAGTCAGTGAATCTGCAGTGGCAAAGCGGGTTGACTTAGAAACGCGTCGCATAAGCTGAATGTATTACAGATATTGACGGGGTTTCTTTGAAAGGTATGTTGGTGGGTGTGCTGCTGTCAAGAATGCGAGAGGATCAATTACGCTGCCGGTAGGTGTCGTTGTCTTGGGGAGTGATGTCGACGGGCATCAGTTGTCGGGAAAACTAGCCCAACACCCGACGAGGAAATCCGACTACTGGCAAGTTCTGGGTATACTTATACTTACATACTTATTACACTTCCCGATGCGAAAGTGAATTTTTGCAACTAAGCTGGATGACTTAGTTTAACCAAAAACTAAGGCAATCGTGGTCATTTTTGCTCAGTTCCGACTGTCGATCAGTAGAAACTAAGCAAAAAAGCCAACCTTAGCCCTAACTATCTTAGGTTGCCTTACGTACCGGTAGGCTCATTGTCAGCAATCCTAAACTAGCCTATGTGCGACTGATTTTCCTATCCCGTGCCTTAGTTCGGCTTGTTATGGGGTAGCCTAGTCAGAAAATACCTAAACTGAAGTGTTCATCCCTTAGTCGAAAGCTCATTGTCGACTAAGGAACATAAATGCAAACGCACGTGCTCCATGCCAAGCAAGAAACACTTCGAACATTTTCAACGGCTCAGAAACTATTTTGGAATCTTTCTGCAAAAACAAATCTTTCCCTTCCCTGACTTCCGCCCTCTCATGGCTTCCGTCATTTTAAAAGGTATGACACTTCTCAATTTTCCTTCGGCGATGATATCTTGGATCAAAGGCTTTTGTTGAAGATTATTTCAAGTACATGCCTTTTTTTGCAGTTACCAAGAACGAACCCCGAAGGATGGCTTCGTTTTGTCGACCGGTTGGCATCAATTGCAGATTATTTTGTGAAGTAAGGGCAGTGCATGCGTTTCGTTTTTTGGGTTTCTGTTGCGGGTCACCTACTGTATCAGCCCATAATTACCAGATTGTTTTTCTTCCCACATGTGAAAGTCAATCTCATTTGAGCGTACCTTTTTTATCTGTTTGGCCTCTTCCACAGCCATTTCGTTCACTGCTAGTTGTTTCTTAACCAGCAGACAGTACTGCGCTTTCGTATTCTGTCATAAGTGCTGCGAAGGTTGTTGTTTTTGCCACACTTTCTGAGAATCGTTATTTTTTGTCCTGTTTTATGTACGTGGCTAAATTAAATTCTGTAGATTGATTGATTAGTTGTCGCTTTAAGTGCCAAGTTTTGCTTGGTTGGGAATAGGCTTCGTGGCTAGTCGGAGTTAAGGCAGTTTGGGATAGTTGACTAGGCTAAATTAAGGTAGCGCTGAGTACAATTATTACGGCTCCCTCCGCTGGCAAGCGCCTTGCAGATTCTGTAAACAATGAGGGTGAAAATAAGCGAAATATGAGAATCGATTCCCCTTTATAATCCCAAATCAAACACACGTGTCGCAAATCAGCGGCGTGTGTGACTGTAAGCGGAGAAATTTGCAATGAGTTGAAAGTTAAAAGATTTGTTTTTATCCTTATGCAAAGTACATAGTATAAATGCTGTAAACAAAGCTTTTTGTTCGACCAAAAAATGCTCAACTAAATTTCTTTTCATCAAAAACTGATCCTCTCTTGATATGTGGAAATGAGTTTATTGTCAATTGCTTGCAGGTGTTTTATTTATTTTTTATCAAAGCCCTATACGCCATCTGCGTCGCCGTTTGTACAGCTAAAAATAATTAGTTAAGGAATTAAACTCCAGTGTAGCCAGTGTAGCCGGTGTAGCCAGTGTAGCACGGTGTAGCCAATGTAACTAGTGTAGCATGGTGTAGCCGGTGTAGCACGGTGTAGCACGGTGTAACCAGTGTAGCACGGTGTAGCACGGTGTAACCAGTGTAGCACGGTGTAGCACGGTGTAACCAGTGTAGCACAGTGTTAAAGAAATAAACGGATAGATCACGGTGTAGCCGGTGTAGCACGGTGTAGCCAGTGTAGCATGGTGTAACCGGTGTAGCACGGTGTAGCCAGTGTAGCACGGTGAAGCCAGTGTAGCATGATGTAGCCAGTGTAGCTAGTGTAGCATGGTGTAGCCGGTGTAGCACGGTGTAGCCAGTGTAGCACGGTGAAGCCAGTGTAGCATGATGTAGCCAGTGTAGCCAGTGTAGCCAGTGTAGCCAGTGTAGCCAGTGTAGCCAGTGTAGCCAGTGTAGCCAGTGTAGCACGGTGTAGCCAGTGTAGCATGATGTAGCCGGTGTAGCCAGTGTAGCCAGGGTAGCCAGTGTAGCCAGTGTAGCTAGTGTAGCACGGTGTAACCAGTGTAGCATGGTGTTGCCGGTGTAGCACGGTGTAGCACGATGTAGCACGGTATAGCTGGTGTAGTACGGTGTAGCAATGTGTAGCATTTTGGAATTTCTTTCCTGCCAAGTCCGGGGCTCAAGTGCAGATAAATTATTTTTTTTAAATCTACATATTTAGTCCACTATTTGTGAGAGAAAAATCCAGTGATATCGGGTGTGTAATTTCATTCCAACCCCTTGTTAGTGGTGCAGCCTGAACATTCCGCGCTAACGGAACGTTCGACAAATACGTCAGCGCTCGATATCAGGCGGCCTAACCTCTACCTGCCCCCCTTTGTCAGAGCGTGTCAGTATATTTTTTACCCCCCCCCCCTTAATTTCAAACGTTGATGTCAGCGTCGTTGGAACCCCTTATGCGTCAAAATCTAAAATTTCCGCTTTAATAACAAAATTTCAGCACCGATAACACTTAGTTATCCTCCGCATTTTCCGCTCTGGTGAAAAAGGCATCAAGTAGATGTAGCCCCCAAGTGACGTACCTGTTTTTCTGGTAGAGCCATCGGTACCTCTTGCCAGTACTTGTGTGACGTTCGAATGAAGGGAAGAATAATGGCATGAGGGTCTTAAAAAGGTACTGAAATACATGTTTTTCAAACTCTCAGAATCAAAGACATTTTGAGATTTAAAATTATTGACGTAATCCAAGGAAAGACCCCCGCCCCCTATACGTCAGAGCTCGTCATTGATTGCTGACACGTACCCCCTAAATTTGCTGGCATAATTGTTGAACGTTCCCTAATCCGTGTTGGGTGGAACCCAACAGTTACGCAATACTTACTAATAGTATAGTCTATCTACCTAGTTAACCCATTCCTATTTACCCTCACATTCTATAATGTACTTATTCAGCTGTTATTACGCGCATAATTCTGCCATGTCGGCAGGAACTAGTACGTGAGCTCAGGAACTATTCTTTATTCCTGGCTATATAAGTGTGTGTTCTACAGTAATCTGTACAGTTCTTTCCTTTCCCCTCTAACCTCCTCTACCAGTAAAGTCTTCCTACAATTCTTCTCGAATTATTCAGTCTAATAGCTTGCATGTTCAGGTTCTTCCGTCCTAGTAGGGACGGAGGCCTAACAACCGCATTGTTTTGCTACACGAGCTACAACTTCCTGCACTGGTCTTAACCATCTGAATCAGTCACACCTTGTTATAATAGCCACACCTTGATATACTAGCCACAACGTGCAACACTGACCTCGCAATGCTAGATTTGGCTAGTTCTAGCACAAGCCTATACAAATTTCCAGCGGCTACTTTTAATACAAGAATAACGGTACAACTATGGTATGGGTGCACGCACTCGCCTTCAATAGATGTAGAATAATGAGATAAACTCCCTAGAGTTCATGATTAAGGCCCATAACCATCAACACCCACCTATTACAATTGTGGAATAATGGAATAAACTCCATAGGATATTTGGTTAAAGTCCTTGGCTACCCACAAACTGTCCCTACAACAGTAGAAAATGGAATAAACTCCATAAACTACATGCTTAAGGCCCACGGCCACCTATACGCTATTCCTCCAGCAGTGGAATAGTGTAATAAATACAAATTCTAAATTTGATTGATTGCAAGTGCCATGTGCAATCATTAATCTGAAATTGCAGGCTAAAACAATCTTTGAAGGACTCAGTGCATATTTGCTCAAGCAATCTAAACGATGACATAATAGAAAAAACGCATATGCTATTTAGTTGTGCACTGGAGGTTCCCACAAGCTCTCATTTCGTCAGTGGAATAATGGAATAACGTGATAACTTAAACAGCAACGCTCATGCGTTTGGTTGAGGAATATTTTAATAACCTATTTGCGCGGTAAGGTGGCAATGGTAAGCAAACAATTGTGTGGCTATAAAATAATGGAATACATAATACAGTAGCGCATTAGTCTCCAGGGCAGATGTAGGTTTCGTCACAGGGCTCGGTCAAAGTACTGATTAGGAGGTTGGTGCTTTTGCAGAAAAGCAGAGGTTTAAGTGAACACCACCCGAGCACAAGCATTACTAGTAATATTTTCTCGGGGTGGGGGCTTGCGGGTAACTGTTTTTTCTGCCTATCGGTCAATATATTTGTTATTTGTTTAGCGTTTTTAATTAGTATTGTTTCTAATGGATGTTATATGTTGCGGTTGACCTGTGGGTTCAGTGTTTGTTCGTTTATATGCCTGAGTGTCCGTGCCTCAAGTCTATTTGTCTGTTTGTCCCTGTCTCTAAGCGTCTGGCAATCATACCATCTATCTTAATTATCGTGTCAATTTAACTTAAAGCTGCACTAGAAGGACGACGATAGGCAAACGGAATACCCGCAGAGCTGGCCTAGTGTCAGTAAAAATAGTCGTGCTTTCCAAGGTTATCACCGATTGTCTAAATATTTAGTGTAAGTTCAGAAACCTTTTGACTGCTCTTGTCGTGGACTACCTGCATAAGGGGCAAACTGTTCAGACAAATTTGGCACCGGAAGTTGATGGGGGTTGCCCTACTATGCAGACTTTCTGTCTGCGTGTATTCTGGGGTATTCATTTGCCTTTTGATAGGCCTGCCTGCTTGTGGGCGACCCCGTCGATATAATGGATAAATTGTGGTGCAACTGTTAGGTTCGCCTACTAGCTGAAGATCCGCCTACCCGTCCAAACCTTTCCTTAGTCCTCCGAATGACTAGTTGACCTTCCGGATAATCACTCGTGTTTTAGGATGGTAGTTCAGCCGTCCTAAGATTCGGTTTTCATTGTCAATTTTCCGGATAAACATGCCGGGCGCGAGCCTTTGTTTGTTTTGTGCTGCTTTATTGACTTCCGACGGCCAGTCAAACTGGCCCTTACAGAAAGAGGAAAAAAATTAGAATGGCGGCTAGAATGCCAGGAAAGAAAAGGAAAAGGAGCGAGTTTTCGGTACACAAGTATCAGACAGAACAATCTTATTAGACTAGGCAAAATAATCAAGCGGGATATGCTTCTTAGTCCATTCAAAATTGCTAAATTTGAAGCTGGAAATATAGGCGGTGAATTTCCTAAACGAATCAACAGTTTTCGGTGTGAGCACGCAGCAGCGATCGTTCAGAAGTGCCGATGCGACGTGAGCAAACGATGAGCTGACCACTTCAAAAGTTCCAGTTGTCGTACACGATCCAGCTGGTTCCACTGTGAAGTATTTCGGACTAATCCGTTAGCTTTCGGGGCGGTCCGACAGCCGTATAAATAGGACGCCAGTTTCCGCATGGTCCTAAGCCTGCGGGACGGTCTGTCAATTTGTGGAACGGCTCGTCATCCGTCCAGTCAGGTCGCAAGTTATATTATGTTATTAAGTTACAAGCTATTGCTCGCGTTTCGCGCTCGCAAAAGCCGCAAAGTTATTGTTTCTTTTGAACCATTTGGAAAAGTAGTTTTCTCGTTTGAGGTATCTGAATGCATAACGAGGTGCATTTAGACGGGTTCTTAACCTTTTTATTCTCTACCTGTTCATTTATGTTTATGTCGATATATGTGTTACTATTTGTGAATGTGTTTCTGTGTCAGTGCCTGTGCCAGTGTCCGTATCAGGTTTATGTTACTGTTACTTTAGGGTTTGATTTAGGGTTTAGATTTTGGTGTAAGTCTAAGTCTATGCACGTGTGTCTGTCTCTGTCTTATTGTATGAGTTTTGTTCCGGGTTTAGGTCTTAGTGTATATAGATTTAAGTTAATGTACGTGTGTCTGTGTTTATGGTTGTGTTTCCGTATGGGTTTTGGTTCAAGGACTGGGTTTAATCTGGATTTTAGTCTGGGTCTCTTTATCTGTTCATCTTCCTGCTTTTACGTCTGCTCATATTTTTGCGCTGCCTTACCAGATTCGTGTGTATATAACCATACATTGTGGTTGTTGTCAGTGAACGATAGTAGTTGGACTTGGAACCCTAGTGTATAGTTTATTTCTCTACTGCGCATTGAAAAATGTTCTTCTTCCTATTTTCCCGATAATGTTCTGAGATTCTGAAAATGAATGCCTATTGGGCCACCTGTCATGAATGTCCTACAGTTCTATCCAGAAATTGGGAAGGGCTTTCGAGAAGATAACGGCAGTTATGCATTTGTGGTATAAACTCACTTTAGGAATTAGAGTATCATGATAACCATTTTATGTTTTAAAGTCATTTCAATATTTCTCTGGGACTTCGGGACGGAGACTTGAAGTAGGATTTTCGTTTCCCTTTGCAATGTGCAACATATGCAGTAGTGATGTCAAAAACTAATTTTACTAAACTAATAATTTTTTGTTAGTTTTAGTTTTCTAGTAACTAAGAATGTTCAGTTTCAAATGTTTCCAGCCGGACATTAATTGTGGCACTTCCTTCGATGGGGGGTTTATAACTTTTATGGCGACCAAGTCGTACGGATTGCATGTGTTTTGCGTTCAGGCCAACCATTCACATTTAACGCAAAAATGCTCTTCATCTTGCCCTTAATTTGTCTCTCATAGGACCTATAAGGAAGAATCGAAAAAGAGCTTACCATTACTTGATAAAAACTGATGGATTAATTCTAAATCAAATTTGAACTCTACGTTCTTGAAACTTTACCATAACAAATACAATTCGTTTTTGCGTCACATTGCTTGTTTTGCCGGTGAATTTAAAGACATTATCGTTTCCTTCCTATTCAAACTGATCAAACACACATACCACCAATGTACGGCGAGGCGACTGACGCCCTGCTATAATGTCTTAATCACCTGAGGAACACAGAACCACCCGAGGTCACTCGACGACCAAGTTCTGAACACAACTTGGTGGGAAGGGGGAGAACTTGGTCCTAATTTGGAGGCTCTGCCTCGAGCGCTCAATTGGCGTTCATTCGGTCCAATTTGAAAGCAATAAGCTTGACTCGCTTGCAAGTCGAAAAATTTGATTCGTTTTTAGTTTAGTGTTGGGTGGTACCCAACATGTACTCAACACTTACTAATAGTATAACCTATCTACCCTCACATTCTATAATGTACTTACTCAGCTATTATCCCGTACATAGTTCTGCCATGTCGGCAGGAACTAGTAGATCCGTTAGATCAGGAACTATTCTTTATTCCTGACAATATAAGCGTGTGTTCTACAGTAATATACGAGAGTTCCTACGGTTATTCCGGCAAATTTGGCCTGTTGTGAAGTATGAAATTTCTAACTAAAAGATTCTTTAAGGCCGTCCCTACCCCCAATTTTTAGATTAAACTTTTTCCCCCACAACGCTATCTTCCTTTTTCGAATTAAAATTAATATGTTACGCAGAGGGATCAATACGGTCGTGAAGTCCACAAAACTTACCTAATAGTTCCATGAAAATGATATTCTTCTTTCTTTTATTGGTATAAATTTGTGCAATCGAGAAAAAAAAACCCAGAAAACCAGAAAAACCAGAAAAAACACCCTTTTTGAGTATAATAAATAACAATTTAAATATATTTAAACAACACTAATCAGAACCATTGCGTTCTGGATTGGTGGACTGGTTACACAAAACTTACCTAATAGTTCCATTAAAATGATATTCTTCTTTCTTTTATTGGTATAGTTTTGTGCAATCGAAAAAAACCCAGAAAAAACACCCATTTGAGTATATTAAATAACAATTTAGATATATTTAAACAACACTGATCATGTGCATGGCTATTCTAGCCCCTCGGATTAGGATGAGAACTACTTCGATAAAGCGATCGCACTCGCTGTGATGAACTGTAGTGAAGGATATTTTTCTGTTTTACGCATTCTGAAGAGGTTCTCTGCGCAATTAATTTTCTGAGTAATTTGTATTTAAAAGTCCATAATTACCTCTACCAGAAAAAATAACTTGATGGGGATTTTGGACTTCTGAGTAATTTAAAATTAATTTTTGCCGACCGGGGTGAGAAAAACGCACGAGCTGACATAGTCGACGACTTGGTTCAAACATCCCTTCCAGAAGTATTTGTCATGCAGTCGGGCATAGGTTCGCGTGATCCCCTGATGATCACTATCGTCGTGGGCTGAATGAATGAGTTCTTTTTGAAGGGATTGAGGGACGACCAACAGAAACCATCGTCGTCCGTCACGGATGACCATTCGGTACAGTAGGTTTCCCTTGACGATGAAGAACAGTATTTTGTTTCTGTAGGTCGGTGAGTTGGTCGGTCCACGGAGGACCTTCAAGATGCCGCGGCAGAAAACGTCGTCTTCCTGTATTTGTTGAATATAGCTAGTCGACTTGACGGTCAGACCACCGGAGAGCACTTGGTTCGTTGGTACGTCGTCGGCATCGTATGGGTATCGAGACAAGAAGTCCGGCACGGAATTTTCTCGGCCCGGACGGTACAGGACTTCCATGTGGTACGGCCGGAGGAGCTCCACCCACCTCGCCAGCCGACCCTTCGGTTTTTTCAGTTTCAAAAGGCCTACCAAAGCGTTGTGGTCTGTGACGACCTTGAAACGTTTTGAGCCACCGACGTAAGAATGAAATTTGTCGGTTATGGCCCAAACGACGGCGGTGAGTTCCAACTCGCAGGCCGAATAGTTTCGTTCGGCGTCTTTGAGGGTTCGACTGGCGTATGCCAAGACTTCGGGTCGTCCGTCTGACATCTGAGACAGGACCGCGCTTAGTCCGAAGGTTGAGGCGTCGGTTTCCAGAACCAGTTCCAGCGTCGGATTAAAGTGTCCGAGAATCGGTGCGTTGGTTAGCATGGTTTTTACCGTTTGCCAGCTGGTTTCGTGTGCATCAGTCCATTCGTAGATCTCTCTTTTTTGAGACATTTTGATGAGAGGGTGGGCGACCGTAGCCAGAGCCGGCAAGTACTTGCTGTAGTACATGACGTTGCCAACGAAGGATTGAACCGCCGCAGCGTCCTTCGGATGTGGTGACATGAGTACAGCCATCACTTTGTTTTGATTGACGGAGATTCCTGTGGTCGAGGAAATCGACTTGCGGTCGGGCGTAGAAGCATTTGCTGGGCTTGATTTTTAGACCGCTATTTTCGAGTCGACGGAGCACCTCCTCCACGTGCTCCACGTGTTCGTCGAAGGTTTTGGAGAAAATCTGGATATCGTCTAAATAAACAGCGCACGTTTTCCACTTCAAGTCGCCGAGGACCTCTTCCATTAACCGACAGAAGGTGGCCGGGCTATTGCAGAGGCCGAATGGCATCACCAAAATTCGTAGAAACCATCCGGGGTGCGGAAGGCAGTTTTGGCGATTGAGGCTTCATCCATTTTGATTTGCCAGTAACCTTAACACAAATCGATCTGTGTGAACCAGGAGCAACCCTTCATCGCGTCGAGACATTCGTCGATGCGGGCCAGGGGATACTGGTCCTTGACGGTCCGCTGGTTGACGTCTCCGTAGTCGACTGCGAACCGCAGTGTCCCGTCTTTCTTTCTGGCAAGGACGACGTTAGAGCACCAGTCCGATCCCAAACATGGTCGAAAAGCCCTCATGGCCAACATCTCCACCTCTTGTTTTCGGATTTCTTCCTTGTGCCAGTGGGCCTTTTGCCGCAACGGCTGGCTGACGGAGCGATTGTCGAGGGTGTCGATTTTGTGTGATGAGACTGGTACAGCCAATCGGTGCGGAAGGTGTCGGAAACACCTTCTTCTGCCTTTGTAGCATCTTGATGAAACTGATTTTTTGTTTGGCGGAAAATTTGGGTCCCACCTCAATTTTATCCCATACAACTTCCGGTTCGTCGATCGGTGACATTCGGTCAAATTTTTTTGCACTTGGGCACCAGATGGGTAAATCCTCCCCATCGTCCACGGCGGCTTCCGCGGCGCGGTCTGGGTAGAGGATGGTTCCTCTTGTCGTCGGTGGCTGAATTCCACCGTTATCTGCCAATGTGGCATCGTCAATCACGGCTTCGCCGTTGTCGCGGAGCGTTCGGCTCCTGTCAAACCCATCAGCTCTAGGCTGATCCCGCGTGACAATGCCTTCCGTTTCACCGGACGATCCTGCACTCCCGTCACGCCCAACAGTCGAAGACTGGTCAGTCAAGTCTTCCGCGATGGTGACTCTGTCCGTCCCGCCGCGGGCAACAGTCGCCTTTCTCTCACGGAGGTCGACCGGCACGGTGACAGTCGCGGTAGCGTCCAATCGCTCCGGACACCCGTCACCGTCGTGGAAGTTTGGATTATTGATATTTCGATTATTGATAAGTTGATTATAGCTGAATTGACAAGGCAGTCGTGTAGTTTTGCAAAATTTACCTCCTCCTCCAGTGCAGCGAGCTCTTCCGCCGGAGTCGAGATATTGGTGGTCGAAACGTGGGACAAGCGAGGACCCGGCCGGAGTCCACCACCAACCCTTCCTAAGCGACCGACACGGTGGCCTCAGAAACTACAGGACTTTCTTTTTGAATAAGTATGCGATTAAATGACTTTAAAAAATAAAGGGGAATAGGTTGCAGGGACGAGGTTTCAGGATTTGAAATGGTCAAATCTTTAAAATCAATCAAAAACAGGGTGTGTCTCAAACAGTCGGTCCCTAACAACAAATCGAAAGGAAAATCCGCAATTACTCCACAGGGCCCGGTCAATCGAAAGCCTAGAAAATCGATTTCAATTTGACAAGCAAACGGAATTGTCATCCGTTCGCCGGATACGGTATGTACCGTCGGACTTTTCCAGGGGTAAATATTTAAATCAAATTTTTTGGCGAACTCCGAATTACTTAAAGTTATTCCAGAACCAGTATCAATTACAGTTTTTGCAGCGTGGTTATTAATCTTTATCAAACAGCTTAAGGCGCCTACGTTCTGTAGGCCTCTCAAAGGCAGAGGTCCGTCAGGTGAGCTCGTACACCCACGGACAAACTCAGTTTAAATTGTTCGGTTGTTGCCACTGACCGAACTCCAGCTGCTGTTGTCCGACCTGTTGGGGACTGGCGTAGAAGGTGGCGGTCTCAGTCGGAGGTAGGGCCGGAAATGAGGAGCCTGTTTGAACGGCATTCAGCGTTGCCGGCTGCTCCAACTGCGGGAGCATCTGCTGGGACTGGCATGGGGCGATTGGTGGTCGATACTGTGGCGGCTGATACGGTGACTGGTTCGACATCGCTGACTGCTGCTGAAATGTTGAGTACGGAGGAGCGTATCTTTGAGGTGGTGATCCGTAGCTGGTGGGTCGTTGGGACCACTCTTGACGATTGAGGTTGACGTTTTGGTACACTCCTCTCCCTCCACCGCGGCTCGCACCGCGGCCGGAGCTGAGGCATCGAATGGATACGTGTCCCACCTTCCCACAGAACCGACAGATTGGGCGGCCATCCGGAGCCCACTGGTTGTTCGGTGGTTGCCGACGGGGCTCATTAGCCTGCAGCTTTTGTTGTTCCGCCTGCTGTTTAAGGAAGGCGGTCAGTTGATTTTTGAGGTCGGCAACCTGCAGTTCCAAATTAGTTTCTTTCACGGCGGCGGCGACCTGACCGGCGGTTGCGGCGGAATAGGCGGGGGTTGACGCCGGAGAGGCGAGTGAAGATTTCATTGCTATCAGCTGAGCCTTAGCTCGTTAGGCGTAATCGTATTTCCTTCCGACGTCTCGGAGTCGGTCCTGGAAGGCGATGACTGTGTTGGGCATGTCGGTTACGAACTCCGACTTTAGATGCGTTGGAAGGCCTTCGAAAAGACGGATCGCCTTCTCCTCTTCGGAAGCGTGAGGGTTCGTCTCGTCGATGTACCGTAGTCGGTCGTTGACGTACTTGAGCGGTTTGTCCTCGGCTTGCATCACGCCGGCTCCGAGGAGGTCCTAATCGATTCGGCTCTTGCCAAAGGTCCGAAGAAAGAGTTTCTTTAAGGCGTCCCAGTTGGTGATGTGTTTGTGGTTATTATGCCAGTGGAGGGTTGTTATGCCGTCGACAGCCAGATACATGTGACGGATGTAGTCATCGTTTGACCATTTGTGGAGGTAGCCGCAGCGCTCAAGGCGCAAGATGAAGTCGTTGGCGTCTTCGTGTAGCGCCGCGAAGAACTTCGGTAGATCTCGAAGACTGACGGTCTTCTGGTTCTTGACTTGTACGGCTTTGAAAAGAGTCGTCAGGTCGTGCATGGTCATGTTGACTGTGTCGTCCTCGTCCTCCTCGACGACGCTTTCATGATCCTTGCCGTCGTCCGTCACTCGCTGGTCTGGACGCTTGTCCTTCTGGGTGGCGTTTACCTTTCCGTCTCGGTTGTTGTCTTCTTTGCTTCGTCCGTCGTCCTTTGGGGCGTCCTCCTCTTGAGACATTCTGTGTTCGTTGCTCTGTCGTCGGGTCGCTGGTTGTCGTTGCCGGCGCTGTTGTTTTTTGTTCGCAGAGAATTGTCTCGCTTGTTCGGCTGCCAAGGGTAATTGTTGCCCTTTCAATCGCGTGATTCTGCTGTTGATGACCGGTGTTGGACTCTTGACTGGGTCCAGGTCGTTGTTGACGAACCGTCGGATCGGTTCAAAGTTGGTCGGTGAGTGATCGAAATCAATCACTGTTTCGATGAATTGTTGTCCAGTTGGCGAAAGATGTGGAGGTCGAACGTCCGTTATTCGATGCGGACTGAACAAGTTGTCGCAACCTTCAGACCCAATTGATGGGTCCGAACCTTAGAATAAGATATTGGTACTGATACTGTATTGGCTACAGGTGGTGTACAATTGTACCCGTACACATGAGATGTCGTCAAGACTGACATGCCGAAAGATGGAGCTTTTGTGCAATAATATTCTACAGTAATCAGACTGATTGATTTATGTCAATGTCGATGATCGGAAATCGAACCCTCTAATTATAAAACTCTTTTGATTTTTTTTATTCCCGATACATAGTTAAGCGCCAATATTTTTGTAAACTTGCAAAGTGTTTTTGTTTCATACTGGGCGATCATAATACCCATGAAAATTGCGCTTTTTATTACAAAGTGTGAATGCGTAATGATAATAATAATGGTTACCTTTCTGACCTTTAGGTCCATATAAAGTGCTGACAAAAAAAAAACAAATTTCCATCATGGGTCCGGAAGCTGTAACCACGTTGGCGGGACGACCAGCCAACAAGCTTAAATCAATTGAATAAACTCTTAGAGCAAACTTTACAGATCAGCAACTACATATTAGCGCTTTTTTCATTTGGACGTGAAAATCATTACGGTCGGCACGCACAGTGACGCTAAACAAATATGAATGACATACTTCACCAAGATGAAAACAGCAAAAAACAACCATGCATATTTGGGGCGCCGTGTTATTTCAAAACCCCTGTGCTCAAACTGGCTACACCGTGCTACACCGGCTACACCGTGCTACACTGACTACACCATGCTACACTAGCTACATTGGCTACACCATACTACACTAGCTACACTGGCTACACCGGCTACACTGGATACACTGGTTACACCATGCTACACTGGCTACACTGGCTACACTATGCTACACTGGCTACACCATGCTACACTGGTTACACTGGCTTCACTGGCTTCACTGGTTTCACTGGCTTCACTGGCTTGACTGGTTTCACTGGCTTCACTGGCTACACAATGCTACACTAGCTAAACCGGCTACATCATGTTACACTGGCTACACTGGCTACAGCGTGCTACACCGGCAACACCATGCTACACTGATTACACCGGCCACACCGTGCTACACTGGCTACACTGGCTACACTATGCTACACTGGTTACACTGGCTACACTGGCAACACCATGCTACACTGATTACACCGGCTACACCGTGCTACACTGGCTTAACTGGCTTCACTGGCTACACAATGCTACACTAGCTAAACCGGCTACATCATGCTACACTGGCTACACCGGCTACACCGGCTTCATTGAAGAATAAATAATCCTTATAAATTTTTATGTGTACAACCTTGACATACCTACTTATACGTCACCGCATACCTTTCGTCTTAAGAAATTTAGGGCTATCATTGACTTCTTGTAAATGCTTTGATAAAAGTATGATTTTGACTTTGTTCATACATCCCGTGCCCACAAGGACACATTTTGCAACGCAAAAACGTAAGTCATTTGCGTGAATTGCAACAGAAAAACAGCGAAACTCGAAATCATTGCTGGACCCAGTTATCAAAGCTGGAGAAACGGCAATATAGCTGTGATAAAACGGCTTCGTATCCTTGACAAGTTTCTTAAGGACAGTTTTCGCAAGAAAGAAAATCTTATCCGCACATATTTTGCATGGAGGTTATTAATCTGTGAAAGATTGAAATAAGTGAAGATACTGAATGGAATATGGTTACAGGAAACGAAATTTGAAACCTAAAATAAACTCGTTGACGTAAAAAAATAAAAATAAAAGGTTGTGGGCAAATTCCCACATCCTAAATTAAACACAACATTCGAATTAATTCGTTGTTGTATAAACAGTTTAGGGTGCGTTTGGAGCCATTTGCGGTGTAGTTTTAGGGCGCAAGAACCAGGGGAGTGGAAATTTAGAGTTATCCAACTAGCAATAAGCAAACGTATAAATATGAAGTTTAAGTATAAAGTAAGTGGGGGATAAGTGTGAGGTATAAGGACGTTGGGGATACCCTGGCGCAAAATATACAGTCGATTAATATTTCACAGACACAATACCATCACTAGTGTTGGTCAGTTATGTATTAAGACAACTTTGCCTTGAACCCTCAGTTTATTTAAACTTATCAGACATTTTATAGACATAGTCCCTGACAAAAAATGACAATAATTCGAACTTTTATTGAAATCGTGTATGGTTCTCAAAAAGGTACCACAATATGTATCATTCAGGTTTCTGCATTATTTTATTCCGGCTCTCTAGGCAACGCTTCGATCAGTTTGTTTGACAACATGTCTTATCGGATTTGCTCGCTTTTTAAGCTTTCTAACAGGCTCCTTTGCATGTTTGATTTCTTAAGAGAAGCAGCGGTCTTCTTTTCTTTTTTCAGCTTCTTTTTAAGTATTTATTGGGCTTTGGTCAGACGCTCTTCAAAGGCAATCCGGACGGACGCAGAGGTTTCCAGTCGGGTGTCTTTCAGTTTTTGCGTTTTCGAAGAAATGGAGTTGTTGAGTCGTTGATGCATGGTCATCGCGATGTGGTATCTGGCAGTGGTTCTTCTAATCTGTCGGCAAAGAGCGCAAAGTCGAGTCGATGTTTAAGCCGAAGCGCTTGCGGGATTCGCGTAAAATTTGTTCCTCCTCTACAATGGGCGCAGCATCTAATCGGCCGTATTCCCACATGGAAGTACAATCATTTGGCTACGGTCATCTCCGTCGAAACATGAAGTTACGTTCCTTATTCCGTTCGATGCATAAATGTTGCTGTACCGTCTACTGAGTGCAAATCTGCTATCGTCCAGGTTCCAAAGCTTGTTCGGATTTGAGGTATCCTTCTGCCTTGAGCTTCGCAATGAGGGCGATCTACTGCAAACACAGCTCATCTGTCAATTGTCTTGCTTTCTTCCGGTTGTCGACCTGGCTAATTCGCTCCAAACTGAATGCCTTTTTCACATCGTGAAAACATGCTCAAAAGACGGGTGAGATCCATTCTTAAAGAGCTCCCGGAGGCGGCAGTGCACGGCTGCATCAAGTTCCTTTTCTGTGTCGAACAGCTTCCCACGCAAAGTTTCTTTCATTTAGGAAATAAATAAAAATCACATGGTGAGAGGTCGGGCGAGTGCGGGGGTTGCGGCAAAAGTTTGAGTCCTTCTTGCTGCAAAAAATCGATGGTCAAGCTGCAGGTGTGGCTGCTGCGTTATCGTGGTGCAGTTTCAGGCCTCGAAGTCCGATCTTCCCTCGTTTTTTTTCAGTTTCCGCAGCATTTCAAGCAGGTTTTCACGTAATAGGCAGCATTGATGGTCCTCCTGCCTGGTGTGGGAACGAGCTTCGAAATGGAAACCACTCCGGAAGAATTAAAGAAAACAATTAACATAGTCTTGCGCACGCTTCGAGAACGTCGCACTTTCAATGGCCTTGGATCTGTTTTCTTGACCCATTCCATCGATTGACGTTTTGTAAGCGAATCATAGTAATACCCCCACATCTCATCCCCTGTTACAATCTCTTTCAACCGTCGTTTGTTCTCTCCGCCGAAGTCGTTGATCAAATTCTGGCAGAAAACTAACCGGGCTTGCTTTCGGTCCGCCGTGAGCGTATGAGGGACCCATCGATAGCAGATTTTTTTTATGCCCAACTCCCTCTTCAAAATGGCTGTACACTGTGACGAACCGATGTCCAGGGCATGACGTATCTGTTCGTATAAAGCATGGGGATGATCTATGACGAAATCACAGACGGCAATAATTTTTTCAGGAGTTTCAGCCGTCGGGCGTTTTTCAATGCGAGGTAAATCTTCCAACACGCTTCTCCCAGCGCGCAGATCAGAAAACCACCGCTGAATGGTGCGTTTGGATGGAATAGATTCTCCTGCGAAAGTTTTCTGCAGACGGACGAGGCATTAGCTAGGTGTGAGGCCATTTTTATGTCATGAAAGACAGATTCTCGAAGTGCAGAAGTACATTTAATTATGGTGAGGCTCGTGAATGAAGTGAGCTGCTGAAATTAGCCTGTGTCTGCTCGTCTGTCTCGCCTCTCTCCTGCCACTCGCTGCCCTACTTATTTTTTATCTAGGTCGTCTGTCTCTCCTTTGTCCTTCTGCAAGAGCAGAATTTCAATACCTGCTCTAAGCTCATTTTAAAAAGGGGAGTGACATTATTTTCAGTTTGCCCCTCGTACTTGAATAACAACACATCGAGCTCAGCACAATTGTGCTGTAGATTGCAGATCGCAAGCTACTCTTTCGGCGTAAACTTGGTCGGTCTTCCTCGTAACCCAATTTATCAGTCATATTATTGCCGTTGAAGAGTTACCTGCGACACACAAAAAATCAGAAACAGCCTTCCAAACAGTTGTTTCCCCTTTCTCAACTGCATATATGACCGCATTCATTCTGCTACTCATTTCCGAATAAAAAATTTGAAAAATGATAAAACCGCAATATATTGATGAACACAAAACCAGGATGAGGCATGCACAAATGGAAGTAAGGTGGAAATTCAAATAAATAGTCTCCTGCAATGATCATCTGGGAAACCGCATCTGCCCACCGACAATCAGCTGATCAATTCTGTTGCCGGTGTGTGATTTCTACCAGTGGCGCCCTTGCAGCTTAAACAATTTTTTTAACAACAATTTTTTCTAGCCACTCACATTTTTAATCCACATGACATTCAATATTTTTCCCGCAGTAAAACTAAACCATTATTTTTGTTGTTTTGAAAGTCTAAAAAACGAAATGGAAAGGAAAGGATCAAATGGATGCACCTCGCATTCCAGATCTTGAGTTTGGTCGTCAAATGACCGGTCGTCAAACACATCGAAAGAATAGATCAAGCATGAGGCGTCAGAAATTGCTGGGAACAAAATCTCCAAACAGAGCCAATGCCCTGCGTTTTAAAGCTGCTAAATTTCACCGTTAGCTGCATTTTTGTTTAGTTTTGCAGATTTGTTTATCAGGATTACTGAACACACTAAAGCACGACGTTCTACAGAGGATGAATCTTTTACACGCGACCACTTCTTCAAAATCTCTTTACAAAAACGTCTTCTCCCCATTCAACACAAGTTCGATTTAGAGACTCCCATGTTCTATCATTACTTCGACACGTTTTAGCCAGAATAAAAGAGTTTTCCAAATAAAATCGAAAGAATTTCAGACCACACCGCTGTCATGACACGCTTGAGGTCATGAAAAGTATTACCCTCGTTGTCAAACAAATTCCACTTGAATTTTCCGTTGATCGCGTAGTCCATCGAAGCCAGATCCGATAAATTGAAAGATATATGAATATCCTAAGACGTAAACCAGAACCTGATTGGAGCGTTGATTTTTTGGAGATAATCGAATGCATTTTGATGAACCCTCAAATTGGCATAAATCATATTGCTGAAAGTTCAAACTTTTCTAATTCAGTTCTACGGTTAGCAAGTTTGGTTTCAGTGAAATTTGATTAGCGGGATTTAATAGTACCGAAGTACAAAACTAGCGGATTGCGTACATAAAAAAATGGGGAGCAATCACGCTTGTAATACCCAGAAATATTTTCATTGGCCGCTTGCGCAGCTGCGTGAAAATCTGCGGGTGTTTTAGCAGGATTGAGCAACTTAGGTCACGTTCTTCGACTGATTGATCGATCGATCGATGATTGACGTTTCAGACACCGCAGATGGACAGGCACTTATGCATAAGGATAAACATATCCTCCCCCTTTGGGACCTGCCCTGAATTAGTAGAAATTGAAAATTAAGCTATGCCATGAGAAACGAAGATCAATGTGTTGTTAATTTAATGCTGTAAAATTAATTCAGTGAAATTCCTGCGACGGCAGAAGAAGGTCAGATTGTGAATTTTTTAGGAGTTCATGTAAGGTTTCCGAACAGTTTCAAAAGTATAATATTACATCATCAACACCGTTACGTCACGCTACACATCTCCCTATGTATTAATTGGTTTGACTATTATCCATATTTTGTGTTTCCCATCACAAAAACGCCATGGGCAGGACTTACATTTTCATACATTTTGGCTCTTTCTCTTTGAATTCACATTTTTACTGCTTCCTTGTTAATAGAAAAAGTATGTATAAATGTGAAATACAAATGACACGATCTCGCACAAATATTTTTGAACAAATTACTAACGCAGTCCAATATCAATCAGCCAAATGGATCATTGTGTTAAGTTGTCATGCTTTCTGATCATTTTTATGATGTATGTGTGTGTGAATGTCAGTGCAATTCCGAAAAAAGCTTTGGAAACGAATCAGCAAACACATATCGTTAGCCAGAGTCAACGTAAGAAAGTAACAGTTAGTGCTTACACCGACCAAAATTTAAACTGAAATATTTTCTTTACAGGAGCAGCTCCATTGGCAAGCAAAAAACAGCTGAACCCTCTTTCCAAAAGGCTGGTTGCGCGAGTTGCAAGTGTGACCGGTACCGCTACTCCTGGCACCATTACTAAGACTACACTGGCAGGCGCGGCTAAGCTTCCAACGCAAAAACCGCTCCGATAATATACTCATTACTAAAAATATTTTAAAACGAGGAAAAACGTACCGCTAAACAGGTTAAAAAATGTGTCACTACCTTAACAGACAACTGTCTTCTAAATTGTTCAACTGTTTTAAAGCATTAATTTCCCTTCACAAGGAATCGTGACATCTTTGATTTTTTTTCAAGCTTCAATTTGTCCCACTGCGTCGTTCTGTGGCAAAAAGAGTCAAAACTAAGCCCGGAACGTCGAGGTTAATGAGCTGCTGCACGGGCTTAGTACCCAAATAAAACGCGATTAGCAGTTGATGAGTATCTGGAGAGTTATGTTTTAAGTCTACCGGTGCTTTTCAAACAGATCTAAAACCGTTATTTCTCGGCTGCTAGTAACGAAATTTTTCATCACCGAGCCTGCCAATGTAAGCATCTATTACAGGCGGTAAAGTGAGACTCTGTGCAAATTCTGGAAAACCCGATCTCTGGATACCCGATCTCAGTAATGGTCCACGCCACACCCTCATATACTTCCACAAAAATCCCTTCTGAAAAAACTGCCTATTTTGAATTGCCGCAATGAATGTGCAAAGAAAAATGTTTCATGAGGGGCTGCATTTATGAAAGGTACAGCCCACAATAATTTGGCAGAAATTTGGGGAGATTTTGTCATAAACATTGTTTTGTGAAAAAAGGCTCTCCGTATTGCGGTGCACAGCTTCCCACCTACCGCACGCTCGCAATCATTTTAAGATCAGTCTTCTGCTATGATGTTGAGCTATCACGTAAACTAAAATAGGCAGAAGCTAAATCTAGCTAGACGAGGAACTGAACTTTAAAATTGGGACTCTCCACATCATGATTTGTGCAGATTTGAGAGGCAATCAAGATTGCTTGTTCTTTAAAAAATTGACTATGTGATCAAAATGAGTTTGTCACTCAAGGCAGTTCAATAATAGAGCTGAATAATAGCGACTTTTATAAAAGGAGTAATATTTAGCAAGGCCGGTTTGTTTTAGTGTCACGCAAACAAATAAAAAAATGCTTTACTGCTCTGGGCCACGCACTCTCTTAACCGGGGTCCACAAACAGATTCACGGCAAGGTCGCGATGAGTTTTAGCATTCATTTATGGGCACACATTTTATAGCCAACAGGATTGAGATAATTAAGCGTTTCAAAATTCAGTATGTGCAGTCTCAGTACGGGGTGTAGTAAAATTTGTCTCAAACGCATTGCCGGATCCCGTACATGTGTTTACTAATATCAGGAGTTCTCTCCTTAAACAATAAAGAAGCACTAGGCAGATACATAATGATTTTTTTGGCACTCATTTTTAGAGCATTTCTCATCATCATTTTTGTTATGTAGTGGGACAATTACTGTACAATATATTTATCTACACCCACCCTCATCTTCCAAGGGTGCGGGTGTACAGGGTCGGCATGCCGCCACACTGCTGGGCCGTGTTAAGGCCGCAACTCTTCCAGCCGGTAAAAGCAAAGCACGTTGAAAATATATTTAGTCAAAGACCATTCTACAGAAAAATTATCAAATAAAACCTTCAACAATAGTTTTACTCGCCACTTAATAATAAAAATAACAAAACATGTTCTCAGAGTGAATCACTGCCACATGGACGCATAAACAAAGTCATAAAAAATACGGTTTTCATTATTTTAGTCACATTTCTTCAGATTATATGAAGCTTAACTGTTTTCTGTCTAAATATCTGGTTGGGAAGTTTTCGATTTTCTTCTGTATGGCAGGGGCACTGGCCACAAAAATTAGACGAAGCTGGCTGACATTTTTTCTCATTTTGCGCACATAACTTAATTTAATGATACAAAAGTGAGCCACCCTATTTCGAAAATTGACTTATAGCAATTCGTATCAGAACAGATAGGCTTCACCCGGAGCACTCTGGAAGGCGAATTGGTTAGGAAATCGATTTATGAAAAATATTTATAAAAGAAAATGGCGCCAAAAGTGCTTTTTTATGTGTTTTGAAAACTTTCCGATCAAAAACATGTTGGATCGTTCCCGTCCCTAGTTTTTCAGTGCAAATATACATAAAATAAGCATATTTGTTGTCTGAGTTAAGAGCCTAGAGTTGAACAATGCTGAGATACAGCATTCGAAAAACCTTCCCTAATATCGGATAGACAAGTTATCGACAGGCTTGGTTCTCTCAATCGGTCAATTTAAATTCTTAAGTTATATTTTTGTTTTTTTTTTATTCGAGGAAAATAAAATAGTCATCTTTTCTGGGTAGAGCTGCATGGGAAACTACTGCTTTTTCTCAATTTTTTGAACGCTTACTTTTCTTAAACTGAATGATCTCCGTTTAAGCTAATCACAGGGACATGATCTGTTGCGCACAGTTCCTCTGACAACCGATCGCGCGTGTCCATGTGTTAGTGAATCACCTTGCACAGTCTTCATCGACGTTATTCTCAAAAATGCACCCTGTGAATAATTCAGACTTGCTTTTGCTAATTCAATTTCAAAACGAAATTTGTTTGTTCCTAACAGGCTAACCTGATACGAAGTCCAAGAGTTATACAAATAGTTTGTATTCTTTCCCAAGTGATAAAACAAACCCATGCAATGTTCAGGACGACATCCAATTTGTCCGAATGTTTTGACAATAACTATTTCACATAAAAGAACATTCGGATAGCTCTTTATCTACTGGACATCTCAAATGGTGATAAGTGGACGCAGGTTTTGAAAGCATGCGTACATACGTTTCGCACAGATAGTTTGTGAATATATTTTCATAACGGTCTTTGTGTCGGAAGTTTAAACGCTTTTGTAGTGGTTTTCAGTTGGGTGCCAGGAGTAGCGACACCGGTCACACTTGCGACTCGCGCAGCTTGCTTTTTTGGAGGTGGGTTGACTTGCTTCTTTCCTGATATTGCTGCTGTTCCTGCAAGCGAAACCCATTTCATTTTCAACCAGTTGCGACAACAAGCTCATGGCTTCTTACTTGGACCCCGGCTCAAAACATGTGTTGGAGAGTTTGCATGCGCAGCCTTATTCGGGATTGCGTTGACGTTAACAAATCCACACACCATGAAAATGATGCAAAGGCATAAAAACTTCATGTAATACTCCATTTTGCCGGTTGCCTTTCGGCTGGTTTAATAAATTGTAGGAAGGTATTGTGCTAGGTAGTTAGATAACTCCTCCGCATTTTTATATATATGGCGCGTACTGGAGAAACCGGTTTGAATTAAACAAAATGGAAGCTATTATTCTTTCTAAGGAGCATCAGGTGAAACAATTTTGGCAATGCAATTCACCTCATGAGCTTGAGGAATTCTATCCCTGGATATGATGTGCTTTATTCTAAGTCATCGTTGCGCACTTGTTTGAGAATTCAATATATGATGACACTAATGATCGTAAACAAAACCCAACTGAAGTGTACATTTGCAATTTACCAGGGTAAGGCATTGATACGAAGCCACTTCCTTTCTCCAACCATCTGTTCGGTTTCAAAGATTTGTTCCAAATCAAAAATCAAGTATAATAGTACAAAGCAATCACCTGATGCGAGAGATTTATACGTTGAAAGCGTGACTATTGCTCAGGATATAAGATAAGAATAATCTTTCAGCGAGACCTCCGCAAAGTTTGTTGAGTCGTCCCAATATTTTTCAGGCCTTTCAAATGTAAGACTTTTTTGTTTCAGCATGTACAAAGTTTGTTTTTTATGACTTTGAGTAGTTTGAATTTGAGCACAAAAAATCGAAGATAGTTATAAAACTCGATCATCCTGAATTTTCTTTGAATATGATCAAATAATTTTAAATGCAGTTCCAGATATGTGGAGCAAAACATATGTCATACACCTGTTGCATCATCTGTCTGAACTAATCATTTGGAAGATGAACGTCACACCATTCCCATGTCTAGTTTATGTTTGAAGTTACGACAAAGACGGATAATTTGTTACAATAATTACTGCTTGTCTCACCCAAACGAGGATCGAGAATAGTCGAGAATGTTTTAGCTAACTAGTCATTCATGTTAATGAAATATGCCGTACACATATTTGATATCACACCCTTTAGCGTTTGTAAAACAGTTATTTGATCAGACTAACGAAACGGCTTTTGTGTCGGAAGTTTAGCCGCGCCTACTAGAGTGGTCTTGGTGATTGTTCCTGGAGTAGCGGTACCAGTTACACTGGCAATTCTCGCAGCCAGCCTGTTTTGATGTGGATTAAGTTGTTTCTTCCCCAGTAAGTGATTTATTCCTGCAAACAAAACATACAGTTAAATTTTAATCGATTCAAAAGTGAACGGATATCATCTTACGTTGACCCTGGTTAACAGCATGCACTGAAGGATTTCCTTGCAAAGCCTTCTTCGGCAAAGCGTTGATTTCCGCAAATGCACACAACAAGAAAATGGCCAGGACGCAGAACATTTTAGAGTACCGATACATTTTGTGGGTAGATTTTTGTCTGTATTACTAATTAGCTCAAAAATTTGTGTGGATTTGCTTGACACTTTTTTTGCATTTATACATGCGCTGCATCTGCTAATCCGGAAGTAGGATGCATTGGAATTCCATGGGAAAGGGCCAAAGAATATAGTTCCTACAGGCATACCAAATGGTTTTGGTGATCCGACAAAAGAAACTTGGGCAAAAGTCAGACGTGTTGTAAACATAGCAAGATGTTCTGCCATTGCATAAGAGTGTCAATAATTTAGTACTTACTGAAACAACTGCAGTTAACAAAGCTTGAATCCGGACTCCTTCCAACCGCTGGTTCATTGTCATCGTGAATACCAACTTCATCGAGACCTTCTTCTGCCATGTTTTATACAAAATATCAGTTCATTACCATTTTCTGTATTTCCTTAATATTTGTTAGGTTTGCAAAATTCATTTATACCTTAATTCAAGTTTGTGAGATTAAAAATATACTTCACAATAACGTAGGCGTGATAATGAATTCTGTATTGCAACGACTTTATGTCAAAGCAATGCCTTATTACTATCTTGAACAAAAATAACAGTAATTGGCCAGTAAATGAAACATCACCGGACTTTGCTCACTTCGCTCGCTCATCCTCGCTCGGCGTTTCATCCTTCACAGAAATCTGAATTAGAGGTGCCATATAAAACTCATTGCCAATGGCGCCATTCAGAGCTCGTAAAAAATCTATCTGCAGATGTAACCATGGAACCCATTCCCTTCGCGGCGGCTTGCTCGCGCTCAGGTCAGTAGTCAGGCTCACATGTGCACTCACTGCATTGCACACTTTGCAGTGCACCCCGTGCACTGCGTATGAATTTATAATGACTTATTGGTTGAATCTCCTCTATCGATTAGTTATCGCAAAATTCAAAAATTCCACTTTATGTTCACTGTGAGTATTGTTTTCTTTGTGACGGGAGTGATATCGACGGGCATTCGTTGTCGAGAAAACCAGTCCAACACCCTAGGACAATAACCGGCAATACCTGAAAAACAGATCGTCTAGGCAGTCTTCTAGTTTCAGTAAGCAATGATGCTCAATGGAAATGTTAGAATATTGTGGCTGGTTGATTGGACGACAAATATCTTTTGGTCGATGCTGAAGAATGGCATCAGAAAAAATAACAGGTTTGAGGAAATGAGATCTTCGATGGTCTTGTGCACGACACATCTAGTTATTTGGGTGTGACACCGAATATATTTGTGACCGTATTCCGTTTCAGCAAAATAAAAAACAACGCTTGACAGTCTGGCTAGAAGAGGTTTCTTTCCCTAAGGGCGAGCTGCAGCATCAAAACACGGTTTTGAGACTACAATTGACTGTCTACAATCAGTTAAGCAGTGCGCGTTTTTGGGACACGTGAAAAGTTGAATTTTACTTTGGTTATCTTAAAAATGAAGAACATTATGTTTTTGAAGAGCTGTCGCAGTACTCTTTTGAAAATGTAGCAGCCAAAGAGAACCACAAATGTTTCGTGGCTCCTCCTTTACCACTCTCATCAGTTCTGTAACGTTATTAACTGACCACGATGTTTAATTTGTTCGTTTTTGACTATGTAAGGCGGTGTTACTACTAATTGTATAGAAACGTACCAGTAGCCACTGTAGTCAATTATATCAATCAACTGACACGGAATAAGGTACCATAAACAGCACTATCTATGTATCACCACGCGGTACATTTTTATTTTTAGGAAATTGTTTCCAAATTTTTTTTAAATAGAAATATCATCGCATAATGTAGACACAAACTAAAAAACAACAGATGTGCAAGATTTCACCTTTGAAAGTGGTGGATTTCTTTGTGAGATCTCCGACTTAAAATGTTTTGGTTCTGTTAAATAATTTTTGATTGCTTTTATTTTCCGAATGTAGCTGACGTGAATTCTCGGAATGTAATCGATCGGTCCCATCGGTTTGTAAAACGACGCATTCAGCGCAACTCAATTTTTGATTAGCCGAATTTCTGAAAAAAACAGTGAAATCAGAGTGGAAACCAGCTTAGTGTGAGGCCGACCCATGCTAAATTCGCATAGGCAGATAAGCTATATCCAATCAGCGTCTCAACTGGGATAGCCAGGAAGACAGTAGACATTCCAGTAGACGTGCTCAGCCATTTTGACGGGACTCCATGTTTTTACATAGTTAAACAGACAGGCATCCAGGTAGGAACCAGTCAAGGGTTGTTCGTGGGGCGCTCTAAACGCCTTGGCACTCGATCATTTATATCGTGACTAGAAGATGCGTTAGAAATCTGGTATTGCAAATATTAAGATCAGGAAGCTCCAAGTTATTCTGAAATTGTTTTTGGATTTCGGCCAAAGACCTAGAGGGAAGAATTTTTTCTAGCAGAAAGTAGTTAACCGCAGTGTAAATTTGAATTATGTGCAGTAGCTCACACGCGTTTCAGCCATTCTATGACGAATGGTCGAACTATTTGCCTAATTGACGTAAACAGCCTAATCAGAGAGTTAATTAATAAGAGTGAGATAAAAATATTCTGACAACACTAAGAGAAGGTAAAGTCGACAGGCCAAACCATGCAGCATGAAATCATTTGGCTTGTTTCAGCTTTGTTCAGTCGATTGATTTGTGACTTGTTTGATTAATTATTGTTCTCAACAGAGTGTCGGTATTTGTACTAGCCACTGTCCACACCATCCAACTTTCTGAATGTTTTGCGGAGTGCAGCAACCGGCTCCAGCGGAAGTGTCTCTTGCCTCATCCAGTAGTAAATGTGTTTGCCCACATAAGGCAATTTAGAACAACTTAATATGCGGCTGCAAAAGTATTGAGAAGGGTCTTCCAAAAGAAATTCGTCGTCTCAGATCCCTGCATGCAGCTCAATGAAACTCGGATTTACCGCCTTTGATGCTATGATCTGACTATCTTTGTTGAATAATTCGAAGAGCATTTTTTTGATTCAGAGTAAATGACCGAGTGCCAAGACCTTTGGAGTGCTCCTTTTGAATATAATCAACACTTGGCACATTTCCACGAAAGTTATAGCCGCCGATATGTTTTGAAGGACGTGCGTTGACACTAAGGATTCTTTTGCCAAATATATTATTACTTGTTAAGGCCATCACTGGCTATGATGGCGGTTAGCCTCGACAGAGTATCTTCCTACGGGCGTCTGAAAATTGATATAATAATAAATCTATTTTTCTAACGCACTTATCAATTAAAAATTGCTTCTACGTTTTTTTATTCGGCCTCTCTGTTTGTTAAAATTGGAAGTGCTTGAGGAAGACCGGAAGATGGCTTGCTTTTTACGTTCAGCGTTTAATACCATTTTATTGTTTACATTGTGTGTCATCGTTCTATCTCTAGCCGCAGCTGAACAGAACTCGAGTGCTTCACACGGTGTACGAAAAAGTCTGCAAAGAGTTGCTGATGTGAAGAGGAAAAATGCAATCACAAAAGTCGGAGCTGCCAGTATGTCAGACCCCCACGGTATTGCAAAGCAATGTTTTGAAGAGCTGTATTCTTTTTAATTAGTTACCAGAAGCAAAACAGTGGCCCTGGCATCCAGGAAAAGAATTAGTATGCGCGTGGGAGGTCCAACAGTGGGAAGAGTAACATTCGTACCACCTCCTTACCGTAAGTTGACAATGAATTACAACAGCCTCTGCAAGGGATGCTTGTACTAACAATGTGACATCATACTTTCAGCGTTACCCACAGGTAAGATCCAATTGCCTGCTCTGTATTTCATGAACTGCGAATTCTGAAAAAAATCAGGACCTGTAGCTCATCCATGCGGAAAATCTAGCACGGGTACAATTTTAGTGATAATATTATAGGAAACACTGTTTGTTTGTTTATCTTCCTGTCTCCCACCATCGCTTTCTTGGTTCAAGACAAGTGAATGTTTGCGAGTCTGCTTAATCTATGTTACTTTATGCTTGCATTACTGTGTTCTCTGACCTGCTTCTCTGCTGAGTGTCTGAGTGTCTGAGTGTCTGCCTGTCTCTCTGTCTATTTGTCTGTGGGTCTGTTTGTCTGTTTATCTGTCAGTCTGTCTATGTCTTTCTTTTTCTTTCTTTTTTTCTTTGTTTGTTTTTTTTGGAATTATTGAGACACTGTAATTTAATTATTCAGTGGTAGCGTAGACCGTTATAAAGGCATTATTTTGGATAGTTACCCACGCTGTCAAACTTAGACGCAGAATACAATAAAATTGTTTTACATAATAAAAAGTATTGCACACTGATGATTCACTTCAGTGTTTTAACTCGGTCGGTCCCCATGTTTCCTTTCAAAGTCCTGGTTTCCGAGTTGGATGCATGTTTACATAAGCAAGATTTTGTGACTTTCAGTGTAAATATTGCGAGTATCAATATCATCCGAAGATTATTGTTTGAGTTTTGTTGTTGTCGTAGTGTGAAAGTTGAGAAATGAATCCATGGTCGATTTTCAACGGTTCCCAACAAGTCGCATTTGCTTGTTCGGCACGCGATTATAACTTTCGCACCTTAATACTTATCTTTAAATTTTGAATGATCGAATTCGGCAGGCATTCCAGTTGTATTACAACGGAAATGAGATCTCATTCGTTTAGTCTTGCAGTCAAAGTTCCATAGTTCACCACCCGTTTTAACTCATTTTAATTGTTTAGCAATGTTGGCACTTGGAATGACTTGTGTTCTAGTGTTGAATATTGTATCAGCTGTTAGGCCTTCGTCCCTACTAGGACGGAAGAACCTAAACATTCAAGCCATTAGACTGAATAATGGGAGAAGAATTGGGGTAAAACTTTACTGGTAGAGGAGATAAAATGTGAAACGAAGAAAATGTTCCAGATTACTTAAGAACATTCGTTTATACAGTCAGGGATAAAAAATAGTTCTTGATCTAACGTACTGGTTCCTGCCGAGATGGTCGAATTATGTACGTGTTAATAGCTGAGTAAGTACATTATAGAATTTGATGATAAATAGGAATGGGTTAACTAGGTAGCTAACTTATTTTGCGTACCAACGGTGCGGAACAACGCGGTGCCGACGCGGAAAAGGCTGCCTATTTGCCACGCGGAGCGGCGCAAATTTCCCTCTCTAGTTATAATAGTCTGTTTACTAGCAGGATCTAGTGAAGGCTATCCGTAATAAACTCGTGATAATAAGGAAGTTTCAACTCGAGTTCATATACCTTAGCAAATATATCAACCCGTGCAGTAAAAAATGCATCTCATTAGACTAGGTGCTCAATTGTAGTGATAGCAGTTCGCAAATGATAATGGATCCAGTACAAACTGTTTTGTCAGGTTTAAAGTACTGAGAAAGTTGACTAAACTGGGTTACTGAAGTCAACAACCATTTTATTTTACTGACCCACGGAGTTTTTTCACATTAACAGACCTCTGTGCCCCTTTTCGGCGGTTATACTGGATAAATATGTATGCTGTTATTGTGGGTCGCGACCTTTTCAATTCTTGAGTAAGAACTGTAAAAACGTCTTTTTTCTTCTCTTTTTATTTTTTACCGCTGTTGCTTTTTATCAATTTTCAGCAAATTGAATTTTTGTTCTAAAAATGTAGACACTAAAAAGTTAAATAAACAAAACGTTACTTTCATCAGAGCTTGGATGATACGAGATATGAAGATCTCAAATCTGCCAAAAACTGTAGGTGAATTAAATTTATATTTTGACCAGCTCAACGAGCAAAAAAAACTTAGCTACGTTTCCCTTTATGACCTGATTTACAATTGCACATAAAATATCCAAAAGTCATGCATTTATGGATTATTTGGTTTGGGAGTTGCTACGGGAAATTATGCAAAAGCAGTCAATAAAACAATTCGAGCGCTAGAAGGAACAATAGTGTAAAAACTAATCGTAGATTGATCGTTTAACTCTCCCCAAATGTCAATAATTATTAATTAAATAATTTCCTTAATGTGCGCACCGTATGGGTTACGTCCTAGCTTAGGGATAGTATTCATATTTACACATTTCTGACTTTTCTTGACCTAAAACATCGTTGTAAACAATATAGCGAGAAAACAACACAAGACGGTATATTTAACATGAATAGATAACCTTTTCGAAAAATTGTTCACACCTTCAAAAATCTCTTATGTTTAAAAAATGTAATTATAATTGAATTAATTTTATAGAGTATTAAAATTTAAGGTCTCTTTGATCAGACCGCATAATTTTTTTCTAACCGTCAATACCAGATTAATAAATCAATCCAACAGTTTACATTCTCGCTTCCGATTACGCGAATTTTAATTTTCTTTGACTTCTGCTCTGCCTTGAGTAAAATCAGCGTCCCCTTCCCACGCTTGTTCCGTATTCTGCGAAACGGATCTCGGCACCCATACTGGTGGGTAGTCCCAAATCTGAACGCAACTGGCATAATTTGCAATGCCGTGACCTCCAAGGACGACCGCGGTGTTCCGTAAGTATACCGCAATCGCTTTCCGCACCGATTTCACCCAGTCTGACACCTTGTTCTTTTCGAGCCCATAGAAATTAAAAATCGACGTCTGTGTGTAATTCCGGAAGCTACAGAAATGGGAGAAGAGCCACGGGAAGGTCCGGTTGTCAATGTGGAATCGCGACAGAAAAGTCCCACTCCGCACCGACAGACTGCTCGCCCCCTTGGCACAGCGGAAGACCAGCACTCCATTCTTCATGCCGATGGTCATAAGGACGGAGCACGCCTTGCAGTCCGCCTTGATCCGGCAAGTCCCACAATCATGCAGAACAACCAAAACCCGCAGGGAATACATCAATCGACTAAAGGAACAAACCAACAAAATGCAAGAAATGTCAGCCTTAAGTCTGCAGCCATCGAAATTTTTTCTGGTGCCATCAGATTTTGTTTTGGCTGATTGCTTGATTGCTGTTCCCTCAATCTGTTTTTTGATAAATTATTTAATCAAACGAAGTCGGTTTTAACTTAAAACAATCGACCAATCGGTGGTTGATGGTTGACTTCTAGCCTGATTTCCCAATAACCATGTTGTAAAAATCCTGGCGGACGAAGGCAAAGGAACATAAAATGCCTCGATAATTCAAAATTTAAACAAACCAATAATAATATGATGATGAATTTTGTACCTAAACACCTGGAATATGTAGATTATTCGTACCTCTAAAATTGCACCTTACCAGACGGCCGTTTTCCGTATGTTATGTACAAAACGCAAAACGGATAATTAGGTTTCTGATTTGAGAACCATCAAAAGCCATTTAAGCAAGGTATTTGGACAAAAATATTTCAGAATTTGTTAATCCATATCGATTGAGAATTTTATATCATCGATGGAATGAATAAAAACTATTATACTATACCAAACGTAAGGAGTAAGTTATACCAACCGTAGAAATGAGAGATTGTTAATTGACCCCAGTTCTGGTTTCCTTTTATTCCAGTTCAAGTCAGAGAGCCACCATTACCCAGCTGTTGTAGGGTTTGCCGAAATATGACGACATTTTTTTGTTCGTCTATAGCAAAAAAGAACTTCAGATTTCTTTTGACTCTTCAGTTATTAAAAAATGCAAGAGCTTGTGATCAATGTAAAAAAGTATTTTAAATGATTGTGGAGGGAAGGATTAGGTCCAAATAAGCGCCTCTGGTTGTGCACCCCGACGGACAGACACTGGAAGAGGTTTTCGTTTTTCAACAACCGTTAACTTACTAGAGCAGTGGAATAATAGAATATACTCTATAAACTACATGGTTTGAAAACTTCCCAGTACCCATGGGAACTGCGTAACACAGTATGGAGTAATGCAATATCTAGCGAACGGTGAAATCGCTAAGGAGAACTACCTAAATAATAAAACTTACGGAGATGCAAATAAAAACAGGCTTGCAAGGACAGATTGGCCGGCCAATCGCCCGAAAACAAGTTCGATCAACGGACCGACAAAAAAAAGAGAAAGGAAATTCTCAAGCAGACCGAATCGAGCGATCGACAGACAGAAAATAAAACAGACAGACAGACAGAAAATCAATCAGTCCTCCGGGTCATATTTCCGGCAGGATGCGTTTACAATGAGAACAAAAAAGAACTTCAATCTTTTACGTTAAAGATTACGCAGCCAAAACAATATCGGATGAATTCGCAAGTATAGCGTATTGTGGGGAAAATATTTGATTTCAGAGAAATCATCATTTGCAGCATCGATTGACCGATTAAATTATTGTTTATTATAATATTTTTAAAGATCAGTTTTATAACTACACTGTTTTGAATATCAGTTTGAGGTAAGCAACATTTGTTTTGGGATTGGTCTGACACTGGAAAGCGGATAAAGAGCTTTAAAATTCGCAATCTTTTAGGCGCGACTGCTGAGTTGTATTCAGGACTAATGTTCAGTGTTCAATATTGGCCATTATGCAGTGCAATTTTTTCAGAACATTGGCCAAAATTTCAAAAAGTACTGGCAATATCGCAAACTGAAGTAATTAAGAGACCGTGAATCCTACCTAAAAGTAGGAAAAATACTTATATTGTCCTATGCACACTTGCCAGAGTTAAAATGATATTTTCTATTTAAAATCGAAATGATTTCTGGCTGATTTTGTATTACAACACACGAGCAAATCATATTCAGGAAAAAAATAAAATGCGCGGTTTATTTAAAAACTTACCCATATGTATTGGCTCTTCATGTAATTTAACCATTTATTTTTATGTGTGGGATCACCATCACTTTGCATGATTTTATTCTTTAATGACGACCGAATCCCATATGCCAATAAAGAGACTCATCATTTACAGCTACTTGCAGGTTACTTGCAAACTATTTATATCGGAAACCACAAGACTACACGCTTTATACATTTTTAATTTTCAAAGCGAAAAACGGCCAAACTCTGGTCACCAAACAAAAGAAGTAAACTGTACTCACTTAGAAAATATATTTGAAAATTGAGACTGAAATTCAGCACAGTGGAACTGAGAATGGGTAACCGACTCAATCAATCGAACCACTGATCAAGACTTTTGGGGACTTCTTATTGCGCGTATTCAGTTGATCAATTGATAAGCCGGCTTGAAATTGTCACCAGTCAAACAACAGTATTTACACACTTGATCTTTCCATAATAACTTCAAATAATTTTGACCGGTTTTTGTTCGAATAGTCCCCACAAAAACGGGGTTTTGGGAGGCTGGTCGCCTGCAAAAACCGGTTCTTTTGCGATTGGGATATCTCCAAGCACTTGCGATACGTGACCAATTGTGAATTCGGCAACGAATTCGGAGAGTGATTATACTACACTGGCTGAAGGGACCTAGCCTAAATACCAAGAGACGTTAGAGATATGGTACTACCGATATATTCCAACTGATGGAGTTGCAGTGACATAAACTCGAAAACGTTTTACTAAAGGAACATTGATTGTACGGACAGACAGCCTTTAGCACGAATAAACAGACTGACGTCTGGACGGGCAGACTAGCGCACGGACGGATAAAGGTGAAGTTCGTGCAATCGCAGAGCGAATTAATGTCTGGATGAATGAACAGACAAACATACAACAGGTGGATATATAGATAAACATTGTACAGCTAACCCAACGTGCAGACGGATAGACGGATAGACGGAAAAACAGACGAACGGATAGATGAATAGATGAATAGAGGCACAGACAGGAAGCCGGGCTGGCGTACGGGCGAAAAGACAAAGGAACGCAATGGCAGACAAACCGAAGAACGAACGGACGGGCAAACGGACGACGGACGGACGAAGAAGCAGCCAGTCAGATGAACTGATAGACGAACGGGATGAAAGTACGGATTAGAGCTGTGCACAGTTAAAAAAAATCAATCCACAGACCGCACCGCAACCCAACTTTTTAACCGCGACCGCACCGCACCGCACCGCCGCTGACCGCGGATAAATTTTTCCTAACCGCAACCGCACCGCAGAAACCGCTCGATTCGATCAAAATTGTCTTTAAATCGGAACAGCTGGTTTAACGCACGGTTCTGTTCCATTAATGGACTCCAATTACTTGCGAACCAATTAAAAGCACGAACCCTAACTTACCAGCGCAAACAAATGACGCGCCATGTGGTGCATACTACGGAACGAGTTATCGTGCACAATTAAATTGGTTTTCAGATATTTCGCTATTTGTGGCGGTTAAACAATGCAAAACCGCAACCGCAGACTTCTTAACCGCAACCGCACCGCAGACCGCGAGCAGTCCAAAACCGCACCGCCGCGGACCGCCGCGCGGTTTGCGGCGGTGCGGTGCGGTCTGCGGTGCGGTTTGCTCACCTCTAGTACGGATAGACGAATAAATAGACCAACATAAGGACAGACAGGCGAACGGAAGGGTAAACAATCTATGGATTAACAGAGAAGCGGATGAAAGGACGATCACCAGAACCGATAGACAGACAAACGAACAGAGGAATAGATAAACGGATAGTTGGAGGAGCCGAGGGACAACCGGATGAACGGTTTAACGGACGGTTTAGCGGATATTCAGAAGGACTGGCAAACGGGATATTTGCGAGGAAATGCATTACCTATCGCTCAACACTTGATTCGAAAAAAAAACACTTTGCTTTGAAGCATGATGAAAAATTTGGTTAGTAGCCTTTGAAATTGGACACAGGGCAAGTGAAATAAAGATGAATTGAATTTATTGTATGATTTATGGTGAGGAATTGTCGTATATGTTTTTGGGATTGGGTTAAAATATTTGATTCTGTTATAGTCAACATTGGGTAAATTGAGTATGCGTTTGATTTTTTGTTAACTCGTTATTTTGTTACCAAGCGTCGCATAGTTATTATCGCTTTCTGCATCTATGTCGATATGACAGAGGTTAAACCACTTGATGGTGCTCAATGTCTCATATTCACACCTGTACAGGGCGCCTTATCTGATTTCCAGATCTCATAAACCCAACACGTGCTCCACTCAATTTCACATGTATGATATATTTCTTGTCTCATTTGGATGCAAAGATGGGTCGCACACTAGATTTGGGTCTGAGGGAGTCTATTTTGACGTTGGTCAGTTCGAAATATTCATCCAAAAAAATTGTAGAAGCATTGAAGGTCAGGAATATCGTTGTTTCTCAGAGAGAAGTACCTAATCTCATTAGGAAAAATATCAACAAGGAAGCCGGAAGTGATACTGCACCGTTGTCGATGAAACCCCGTGACTCCCCGAAATTTATTTAATTATATAATTTACGTTGTATCTATACGTAGTCGAAAATGCAGTTAATTGTGCAGAAGTATAATAACCACGTTGGAATACTCCGCTTCCGCGAGTAATACGGCGGGTGTACACACATAGGGAGTTTTGGTTTCCCTTGGCAAAAAATTCGAGATTGCCAGTTTGTCGGTCAATGAGGTAACACTGGATCAAGTCACAATTCCCTGTACAAGCTGTCACAAAAGGACCAGCACTTCCGCCCGGGCAAGGCAAAGGAGCAATTGCAACTCCAGTCTGCGGATTGACTGTATTCCAGTTCACTCCATTCGCCAGCAAGCCGACGTTTTCAGCCTGAGAAAAAATCAGAAAGTCGAAACATGAAGTGATCTTGGCTAGATGTTACGTACTGTGTAATTCAGCCCGGTGTATCCTCCAAGATACGGCGTTCCAATCCCGATGCAGACTGAGAAGCTTTTTGGACCCGTAATATGCATGACGCAAGTGTGAATTATTGCCTACGAATGCGAGAAACATCATATATAAATAGAGGGCAATTAAATTGGGAGTATATTACCGTAAAAATGAAAGGATCTGATTGTTCCAATGTCTTGCGGTTGATCAAGACAGCTGAGTAAATTAGTGGAGGCAGCTGCAAGAGTCTCTTCTACCCTTAAATGTTTATCGCTAGGGTTACTATTGGCTTCTGTCAGTAAATCAGATTCTCCAAAGCTATTGACACCAGAGATATTATTAACGAAGGAGGACAATACCCTATGATACATTGGATATACAACCACCCAATTATGACTGTCTATAATTCAATTCTGTTTCGGAAATCAAACTTCTCGGAAGTACTTTCGGGAAAAGATGGTTTACGCAGTAAAAATATCAATTATTAAAACAAGGGTCATTGAATAAAACTGAAAGAATAGACCCATCGCGTGTCAGTTATTTTATTACGGTTGGTCTGCAAGCTGCGATTACTACAAAAAAAAACTTTTTGTCGATATCTTAATTTAAAACTTGTACCTGTACTACCAGTATTAAAACGAATACTGTTAATAGTATTGACGTAAATAATATTTGCTGCTATTATTACTCAAAACCATGGCATCTCATATTACGAAAAGTGGGATTTTTAGTTTTTTTGTCAGTGTTGAGCCATTAGCCTAATTCGAGAACTCTTCAATTAACTAATTCCCAAAATAAACAATACTAATGAGCTTCTTCAAGGCTACTTGGCTGAAGCATTGAACGATGATTACAAACTCAACCGAATTGATTTCTTTGACACAGACATTTGGTAACGCAAACATGCATGACATGGGGTTTCTTGCCGTTCCCTCGGAGCCGAACTCAATTCGGCAGCGCAGAATAGGGATAAACTTTGCCCAAAATTACAAAGGATTGACAATTAGAACGCCTCAGTGCGTTCGATGCCCGATGCTGTCGCTCGGTCCTTGGAAAAAAGACTAGAAACTCAAATCAAGTTCAATATCCGTTGCCCGATATTGACTGCGCGACGCCCGGCCCTTACAGCTCGAGACCTGTTACTACTTGTAGCCTGGGTTTCTGCACTCCTTGCTCCGCGCTCGTTATTCGGAACACAGACAAAATGAGGACTCTGCTCAAAATACATTCAGTGACCGGATCTGGATATGTATAGATAAATAATGTTAGACGTTAGATACTCGGAAAACGGTGTTATAAATTCATACCTCGCTCTACGGTTCTCTGAATAGCGGTTTTAATCTCGGCGCTTAGTACGGCGCTTGAAATTCAGAGTTTATTACTCGGCACTCGGGTAATGATTATGTGTGCACTTGATTCTGAGCTTGTATCTTTTATTTAGCAGATCTCAATAATACTTATTCAGCGATGTGTGCCTTTCACATTATTTCATTATGGTTTGAAAACTTATCCAGAAAATGCCAACGTTGAATTAAACGATTGAAGATATGGACATAGGGATTTTGTTGAAACGATTCAGACAAGAACATTTTCCATACATTAGTTTTGAATCCAGTTATATCTTGTGCACTCTATACCCATTGCACTGTTGTTCAACACATTAAAAGCGATAGTAACTATTTAGCTTTTGAGAAAAGAATTAGATTTTCGTTTATTGATGTCGCGAATTGAATTGCACTCGAAAATGGGAATGGCTTTTGGAACAAACGGTCTTTAAATTAAAGAATGGGTCATCACGTCCAGATACGATAAAGTGCATTTTCACGATCATCAATGTTAAAAAGTATACTCAAAGATAAGGCCACCATGAAGCCTCAACTTTTTGGGTTTGGCATATAAAACCCATCGAAATATTTGAACGCTAAACGGACTTCGATTGCTTTCACCGAAAATAGAAAATGGATCAATCTGCAAAGTTTTCCGCCCTCTTGGGATTTGTGTGTCTTTTTAGTATAGCTCTGGCCTCGGCCCAGTCAGCAACTGACGGCTTTTCAAGTTTACTCGGCAACGTGATAATTGAGCGAATCAAAGCAGGAAAAGCAGTGAAAGCATCAGTTGAGGATGTGCAGAAAATCTCGTTCCAACAGGAATTGGCTTGCAATGATTGTGGAAACTTACCTGCTTCCGTCACTGTCGCTACAACCCCTTACCAAGCTGTGACAACAACTACAAGTTTGCCTGGATTTCCATTAATCAACATTGGATCATCAGGCGTCATTGTCCCTTGTCCGAAGGTGGGCGACATCGTCCCCGGTCCTCAGTTCATTGTAAGCAGTCACCATACAACTTTTTGGTGTTCTCACTGTTTACACTGGATTGTACCACTCGTTTCTGTTTTAGCTTCCCTCTCCTCAGTCAGATTTTGACGTTAAACTTGACGTGGTCAACGCCAGCTCGGCTGATACAAACGGATCTACGCCCTATCTCTCCTATAATCCAGTCACTGGACTTGTTAAGATCGGACCGAATAAACCGCAGATTGATGTGACGCAAATTTATTCGGCCGTCTTGATCAATCGCAAGACATTGGAGAGATCAAACCCACTCTTTTTTACGGTAAAACAACTCATGATTTGGAAACAATTGTTTCACTTCAAATATCACCGCATTTTTTAGGCGGTAATATACACTTGCGTCATTCAAATTTCGGGTCCGAAAAGTTTCACAGTCTGTATCGGACTTGGTACCCCGTACCTTGGAAGCTATACTGGGCTAAATTACACGGCAAGTAACTGCCAGCATTACGATGTATAGTGTGGCGACGTCTGAGTCTTTTGAATATCTCAATAGGTACAAAACGTCGGATTGCTGGCGGCCGGACCGAACTGGAATACAGTTAATCCGCTGACTGGCGCGGAAATTATCCCTTTACCTGGTCCGGGCAACAGTTTTTGTCCTTTTGTGACAGCTTTCACTGGACCCGGTGACCTCGGTCAATGTTACATCTTTGACCGACAGACTGGGAATCCTGAATTTTTTGCCAGGGGAAATCAGCAATCACAATGCGTGTTCGACCGATGTATAACACCTGCGTTCGGATCGTTCAAAATTCCCACTATTTATACTCAAGTACAATTAGATGCTTTTGCGGCATCCGTCAGCCTACCCGCTAATACTTTTCTAGTAGCAGGGGGAGGAACGTTGGACCCTGGCTGCACAGGTAATCCTCCCCCTAAAGGATTATCGTTCTGTAATACTTGTCTCGCATTTCCGGCATCCGTCGTGACCGGAGCGGCCGCGGTTACACCGTGCGGGACAGGTGACACCTTTACTCAAACCATCACAATAGATGGAACTGCCCCTTCATTCCAAACCGGAATAATTAGCGGAATCACTGTAAGTAACGGACGGTAGATCAAACATACACTCTATCTCTTTAGATCACGTGATTTACCAGTCATGTGTACATCACCGGCTTTGAGCTTTTCTGAATTAACTAATTTAATTTATCAGCTGATATCTTTCATTCCTCAATTCATATAATATTGTATGGCTATACGACAAATATGATTCGGTTTATTATTACAGGTTTCGTACGATTCAACATGCAGTTCGCTAGCCGCCTTCAACGTCACCTACTAGTACTGACAATAACCAATCGTCAGCTCTACCAATTATTCCTTCTATAGTACTAATGCCGCCCTCTATGCTCGCCGAAGAAGCACTAACAATACTTTTAGAATAAAACTCGCAAGTATTGTTTCATCGGGATGACCTTTATTGTTGTGGGACAAACTTTTTCCATCAGTTTGAATTTCTATTAAGAATTGAACATTACATACATACGCTCGTGGAGATGTAAGAAAACGTAAAAGTTAACACTTCACAATTTTAGCTATCCGCAATTGTAATCTCTGGAGTAAGATTGCTTGAGTGCGTCTACACTTGCGAGGGAAGTTGAATGCCTCGATTTGCGGTTCAATGCGAGCTGTTCGTTTTATCTTATCATACGCATTTATTACCCGTATTCAACCTACCTCGTTCATTACTAGCCAAAAAATTCAACCTGTGGGTACATTGTACATTCTACTTGACGAACTAAAATTGGAGTTTTCTATCCCTTTTTTAACCTGTTTCTTGTGAGACGGAGGCGGAGAAATAATCAAATATGCATACAAATTTGGTATCCGTCTCGTTCTTACGCACATCTATGAATCTTACTGACGCTCCACCAAGACTTTTTCCTGCGTGGACGTATCCACAATTCGTGTCTGGGTTCCATTGAAAGCGTGAAATAGAAACCATTACAATGTAATTATTCCCACCAAAAGCAAACTCCGGTCCGTTTTCATCAGTCTATAAATCAATCAACGATGAATATTTGAACTTTGCCTCTAGCCATTCTTTTGAATATGGCAGCAAGTAACATTGATAATCCCTAAAATCTGGGTATCTTCAAACTGCTGTGATAGATTAATGAATCAGCCAGCACTGATGCTTTAATTAGTATGGAAAACACTCTTTTCCTATTTGTTATAACTGGATATTGTGAAAACAAATCTAATTTCCAAACCCGAAGGGCGAGAACGTATTGTACCTCAACGACCCGTTTTATGCGAAGCTGAATGTGTCTCTGCGTGGCTCGTCGAGCAACATCGATCAAAGTCTGTGGTCGATGCTGAAAAAAACCTCAATCGCTGCGCAATGATATCAATGAGAGCCCTCAAAATTCAACGATTCCTATCGGTCTTTTTTAACAGTGATTACAATTACCTAGTATTAATCAGCAGGATACATTAGTTGTAGATTAATTTCGAATGTTCTGTGATCACAAGCGGGGAGGGGGCCTTGGGCCGGATATTTTTTACCTAGCAGGACGCTGCAAATATGTTTGGTTTTGATTTGATAGAGCGCAAAAACTATTTTTGGTTTTGTTGTTGTTGATAGACGCTGTGTATCCTTGTCGACTTCAGAGTGTGAGCTGTGTTATTCCCCAGCAAACAGCGAATGCTCCCAGTAGGAAAATAAAAGTGTAGATATTGTTTTTGAAGTATATGTTTAACTTGTCAACATGAATCAAGGCAACAAAATGATGTACCCGCAATATATTTTTACAATACGCAGTCTGCTTTAACAATAAAAAACAAGAAACTCTAAAAGTTTCGAACCTTTTAAATTGACCAGACAGATGAATCAGCCGTTATAACATCTTACGAAAGGCAGATACAATCATCGTGAGTCGACTCGACCCGTGAAAGCGAATCGCAGCACGATAGGAACTGAGTCGGCAAGCAAACGATCAACAGTCCTGGCAGGAACTTCTGTAGTCGTTTTTCGTCAAGCGTCAACGGGAATTTTGTTTTCATCGTTTTGGAGCCGTTTCGCAATTTTTTTTGGACTTCTAATCAGCGTACCGCTGGGATTGTCGAATATGCTATTTAATTAGAAACCATAATATTCCCCACAAAGTGTTCAGATGGTTCTATTCTAAGGTGGTCCATTCCTGGATACGGGAAAGTCAAGTGGCCCATTTCATTGCCCCACCTCATACTGTCGGACCTACTAATAATTTTTACCCATCCATTTCCTGTGCCCTCATTATAGGTCCTTGCCGTGGTTGCATACAAGGACGGCAGATAAGTCTCGTGTTTAGTTTGAGATAAATTTACGAGTTTTTAATGTCATGGTTGTGGATAAATGAACAGGGTCAATAAAATTTGTCATAACTATTGAAAACAAATGGTGGTAAATTTCCTGAGAATAGATATTAAAATGGTAAGGATAAGATAATAATACTTTACTCACAAAAATATATTCACAGAGAAGCGACTATATATTTGGGGACGCCTAAAATGTTAGATATGTTTGACCTGCTTTTTCTCGTCTTTTGCTTCCTCAGATAACCGAAAATGGCTCAGCCCGTAGGTTTTTTCATTCTTCTAGGATTCGCTTGTATTCCTAGTGACGCAATAAGTGTGACTTGGGATGAGACCCAACCTGTTAATAACTTTTCCGGCTTGTTCGGCAGCGTGATACTCGAGCGAATTAAAGCAGGAAAATCAGTGAAAGCATCAGTGGAAAATGCGCAAAAAATATCCTTTCAACAGGAGTTGGTTTGTAACGATTGCGAGAATTCGCCAGTCACTGCCACTGACACTATCATCACTCCTCAATCTGCTTCACCGACGACCAGTGCCACTCAATTTCAACTGGTTAACATTGGATCATCTGGCGTCATTGTACCTTGTTCGAAAGTGGGCGATATCGTTCCCGGCCCACAGTTCATGGTAAACAAACCAGAATCATTTTTTTACTGAGCCATAATAAAACTCACATCATTCTTGAATCTATCCGATCCTTGCAGCTTCCATTACCTCAGTCGGACTATGACGTAAAACTTGACGTGGTCAATTCTAGTTCTGCCAGTGCAGCCGGAACGACACTGTATCTTTCCTATAACCCAGCCACAGGATTTCTCCGAGTCGGACCGAATGGTCCGGCGATTGATGTCACCCAAATCTACTCAGCTATCTTGATCAACCGCAAGACATTGGAACAATCAGATCCT